>JAJQKJ010001242.1:0-49584 GCA_029574335.1 Rana kukunoris
CATTTAGAGGCACCATGGCATGTTTTTTTAGGTACCCTGGCATGTTTTTGATGCATTTAGAGGTACCCTGGACTTGTTTTTGATGCATTTAGAGGCACCCTGGCATATTTTGATGTCTTTAGAGGTACCCTGCATGTTTTTTGATGCATTTAGAGGTACCCTGGTGTGTTTTTGAGGTACCCTGGCATGTTTTTGATGCATTTAGAGGTACCCTGGCGTGTTTTTGATGCATTTGAGGCACCCTGGTGTGTTTTTGATGCATTTTGAGGCATCTTGCTGTGTTTTTGATGCATTTTAGAGGCACCCTGGCATGTTTTTGAGGCACCCTGGCATGTTTTTGATGTCTTTAGAGGCCACCTGGTGTGTTTTGATGTCTTTAGAGGCACCCTGGAGTGTTTTTAATGCATTTAGAGGCACCATGGAGTGGTTTTTGAGGCACCTGGCATGTTTTAATGCATTTGAGGCACCCTGGAGTGTTTTTGATGCATTTTCGAGGCACCCTGGTGTGTTTTTAAAGCATTTTGAGGCACCCTGGCGTCTTTTTGATGCATTTAGAGGCACCTGACATGTTTTTGATGCATTTAGAGGCACCTGGCATGTTTTTGTTGCACCATGGCATGTTTTAGATGCATTTAGAGGCACCCTGGAGTGTTTTTGATGCATTTAGAGGCACCTTGGCATATTTTTGAGGCACCATGGCATGTTTTTGATGCATTTAGAGGTACCCTGGCATGTTTTTGATGCATTTTGAGGCATCCTGGTGTGTTTTTGATGCATTTATAGGCACCCTGGCATGTTTTGAGGCACCCTGGCATGTTTTTGATGCATTTAGAGGCACCCTGAAGTGTGTTTTTTGATGCATTTTTGAGGCACCCTGGCATGTTTTTTGAGGCACCCTGGCATGTTTTTGATGCATTTAGAGGCCCTGGCATGTTTTTGAGGTCACCCTGGATGTTTTTGATGCTTTTGAGGCACCCCCGGTGTGTTTTTGATGCATTTAGAGGCACCCTGGCATGTTTTTGAGGTACCCTGGCATGTTTTTGATGCATTTAGAGGTACCCTGGTGTGTTTTTGATGCATTTTGAGGCACCCTGGTGTGTTTTTGATGCATTTATAGGCACCCTGGCATGTTTTTGAGGCACCCTGGCATGTTTTTGATGCATTTAGAGGCACCCTGGCATATTTTTGATGTCTTTAGAGGCACCCTGGCATGTTTTTGATGCATTTAGAGGCACCCTGGAATGTTTTTGAGGTACCCTGGCATGTTTTTGATGCATTTAGAGGTACCCTGGTGTGTTTTTGATGCATTTTGAGGCACCCTGGCGTGTTTTTGAGGCACCCTGGCATGTTTTTGATGTCTTTAGTGGCACCCTGGTGTGTTTTTGATGCATTTAGAGGCACCATGGCATGTTTTTGATAATAATAATAATGCAAGTCTTATATAGCGCTGTCTTACCCTAACTTGCCAGGCAAGCTTCTGAAGCCACATTTTTGAGGCACCCTGGCATGTTTTTGATGTCTTTAGAGGCACCCTGGTGTGTTGTTGATGTCTTTAGAGGCACCCTGGAGTGTTTTTAATGCATTTAGAGGCACCATGGAGTGTTTTTGAGGCACCCTGGCATGTTTTAATGCATTTTGAGGCACCCTGGTGTGTGTTTGAGGCACCCTGGCATCTTTTTGAGGCACCCTGGCATGTTTTTGATGTCTTTAGTGGCACCCTGGTGTGTTTTTGATGCATTTTGAGGCACCCTGGTGTGTTGTTGATGTCTTTAGAGGCACCCTGGAGTGTTTTTGATGCATTTTAGAGGCACCATGGCATGTTTTTTAGGTACCTGGCATGTTTTTGATGCATTTAGAGGTACCCTGGACTTGTTTTTGATGCATTTAGAGGCACCTGGCATATTTTTGATGTCTTTAGAGGTTACCCTGGCATCGTTTTTGATGCATTTAGAGGTACCCTGGTGTGTTTTTGAGGTACCCTGGGCATGTTTTTGAGCCTTTAGATGTACCCTGGGTGTTTTTGATGCATTTTGAGGCACCCTGTTGTGTTTTTGATGCATTTTGAGGCATCTTGCTGTGTTTTGGATGCATTTAGAGGCACCCCTGGCATGTTTTTGAGGCACCCTGGCATGTTTTTGATGTCTTTAGAGGCACCCTGGTGTGTTGTTGATGTCTTTAGAGGCACCCTGGAGTGTTTTTAATGCATTTAGAGGCACCATGGAGTGTTTTGAGGCACCCTGGCATGTTTTATGCATATGTTTTGAGGCACCCTGGAGTGTTTTTGATGCATTCGAGGCACCCTGGTGTGTTTTTAAAGTTTTTGAGGCCACCGCTGGCGTCTTTTTGAGGCTTTTAGAGATGGCACATAGACATGTCCCTGACCCTGACATGTTTTTGATGCATTTAGAGGCCACCCAGGCATGTTTTTGAGGCACCATGGCATGTTTTTGATGCATTTAGAGCTTTGTATGAGGCAATTGCACCTGGGATTGTGGCCTTAAGCATGCTGGAGTGTGTTTTGATGCTTTTAGGAGGCAGCACCTGTGGCATATTTTTGAGGCACCATGGCATGTTTTTGATGCATTTAAGGTCACCCTTGGCATGTTTTTTTTTTTTGATGCATTTTGAGGCATCCTTGGTGTGTTTATTTTTGATGCATTTATAGGAACCCTGGCATGTTTTTGAATTTTGAGGCACCCTGGCATGTTTTTGATGCATTTTAGAGGCCACCCTGTGTGTGTTTTTTGATGCATTTAGAGGCACCCTGGCATGTTTTTTGAGGCACCCTGGCATGTTTTTGATGCATTTAGAGGCCCCCTGGCATGTTTTTGAGGCACCCTGGCATGTTTTTGATGCTTTTAGAGGCACCCCGGTGTGTTTTTGATGCATTTAGAGGCACCCTGGCATGTTTTTTGAGGTACCTGGCATGTTTTGATGCATTTAGAGGTACCCTGGTGTGTTTTTGATGCATTTTGAGGCACCCTGGTGTGTTTTTGATGCATTTATAGGCACCCTGGCATGTTTTTGAGGCACCCTGGCATGTTTTTGATGCATTTAGAGGCACCCTGGCATATTTTTGATGTCTTTAGAGGCACCCTGGCATGTTTTTGATGCATTTAGAGGCACCCTGGAATGTTTTTGAGGTACCCTGGCATGTTTTTGATGCATTTAGAGGTACCCTGGTGTGTTTTTGATGCATTTTGAGGCACCCTGGCGTGTTTTTGAGGCACCCTGGCATGTTTTGATGTCTTTAGTGGCACCTGGTGTGGTTTTTGATGCATTTAGAGGCACCATGGCATGTTTTTGATAATAATAATAATGCAAGTCTTATATAGCGCTGTCTTACCCTAACTTGCCAGGCAAGCTTCTGAAGCCACAGCCGAAGCTGTAGCTCATCGGGTCTCGAGGCGCTTATATAGTAACATAGTCACTATTACCCAAATCAATCAATGTTTTTGAGGTACCCTGGCATGTTTTTGATGCATTTAGAGGTACCCTGGTGTGTTTTTGATGCATTTTGAGGCACCCTGGCGTGTTTTTGAGGCACCCTGGCATGTTTTTGAGGCACCCTGGCATGTTTTTGATGTCTTTAGTGGCACCCTGGTGTGTTTTTGATGCATTTAGAGGCACCATGGCATGGTTTTTGAATATTAATAATGGCAAGTCTTATATAGCGCTGTCTTACCCTAACTTGCCAGGCAAGCTTCTGAAGCCACAGCCGAAGCTGTAGCTCATCGGGTCTCGAGGCGCTTATATAGTAACATAGTCACTATTACCCAAATCAATGGTACTCATTTTACCGACCTCGGAAGGATTGAAGGTTGAGTGGACCCCGCCGGGATCGAACCTGCGACCCTGAGGGCTCAGGTGATCACAGATTGCTGCAACGGAGCATTAGCCCGCTGAGCCATCTTACCAGCATTTAGAGGTACCCTGGAGTTGTTTTTAATGCATTTAGAGGCACCCTGGTGTGTTTTTGATGCATTTATAGGCACCCTGGCATGTTTTGAGGCACCCTGGCATGTTTTTGATGCATTTAGAGGCACCCCGGTGTGTTTTTGATGCATTTAGAGGCACCCTGGCATGTTTTTGAGGTACCCTGGCATGTTTTTGATGCATTTAGAGGTACCCTGGTGTGTTTTTGATGCATTTTGAGGCACCCTGGTGTGTTTTTGATGCATTTTGAGGCACCCTGGTATGTTTTTGATGCATTTATAGGTACCCTGGCATGTTTTTGAGGCACCCTGGCATGTTTTTGATGCATTTAGAGGCACCCTGGCATATTTTTGATGTCTTTAGAGGCACCCTGGCATGTTTTTGATGCATTTAGAGGCACCCTGGCATGTTTTTGAGGCACCATGGCATGTTTTTGATAATAATAATAATGCAAGTCTTATATAGCGCTGTCTTACCCTAACTTGCCAGGCAAGCTTCTGAAGCCACAGCCGAAGCTGTAGCTCATCGGGTCTCGAGGCGCTTATATAGTAACATAGTCACTATTACCCAAATCAATGGTACTCATTTTACCGACCTCGGAAGGATTGAAGGTTGAGTGGACCCCGCCGGGATCGAACCTGCGACCCTGAGGGCTCAGGTGATCACAGATTGCTGCAACGGAGCATTAGCCCGCTGAGCCATCTTACCAGCATTTATAGGCACCCTGGCATGTTTTTGAGGCACCCTGGCATGTTTTTGATGCATTTAGAGGCACCCTGGCATATTTTTGATGTCTTTAGAGGCACCCTGGCATGTTTTTGATGCATTTAGAGGCACCCTGGAATGTTTTTGAGGTACCCTGGCATGTTTTTGATGCATTTAGAGGTACCCTGGTGTGTTTTTGATGCATTTTGAGGCACCCTGGTGTGTTTTTGATGCATTTTGAGGCACCCTGGTATGTTTTTGATGCATTTATAGGCACCCTGGCATGTTTTTGAGGCACCCTGGCATGTTTTTGATGCATTTAGAGGTACCCTGGCATATTTTTGATGTCTTTAGAGGCACCCTGGCATGTTTTTGATGCATTTAGAGGCACCCTGGCATGTTTTTGAGGCACCCTGGCATGCATTTAGAGGCACCATGGCATGTTTTTGATAATAATAATAATGCAAGTCTTATATAGCGCTGTCTTACCCTAACTTGCCAGGCAAGCTTCTGAAGCCACAGCCGAAGCTGTAGCTCATCGGGTCTCGAGGCGCTTATATAGTAACATAGTCACTATTACCCAAATCAATGGTACTCATTTTACCGACCTCGGTAAAATTTTTGATGTCTTTAGAGGCACCCTGGCACGTGTTTTTGAGGTACCTTGGCATGTTTTTGATGCATTTAGAGGCACCCTGGCATGTTTTTGAGGCACCCTGGCATGTTTTTGATGTCTTTAGAGGCACCCTGGCATTTTGAGGCACCCTGGCATGTTTTTGATGTCTTTAGTGGCACCCTGGTGTGTTTTTGATGCATTTAGAGGCACCATGTTTTTGATAATAATAATAATGCAAGTCTTATATAGCGCTGTCTTACCCTAACTTGCCAGGCAAGCTTCTGAAGCCACAGCCGAAGCTGTAGCTCATCGGGTCTCGAGGCGCTTATATAGTAACATAGTCACTATTACCCAAATCAATGGTACTCATTTTACCGACCTCGGAAGGATTGAAGGTTGAGTGGACCCCGCCGGGATCGAACCTGCGACCCTGAGGGCTCAGGTGATCACAGATTGCTGCAACGGAGCATTAGCCCGCTGAGCCATCTTACCAGCATTTAGAGGTACCCTGGAGTGTTTTTGAGGCACCCTGGCATGTTTTTGATGCATTTAGAGGCACCCTGGCATGTTTTTGATGTCTTTAGAGGCACCCTGGCATTTTGAGGCACCCTGGCATGTTTTTGATGTCTTTAGTGGCACCCTGGTGTGTTTTTGATGCATTTAGAGGCACCATGTTTTTGATAATAATAATAATGCAAGTCTTATATAGCGCTGTCTTACCCTAACTTGCCAAGCAAGCTTCTGAAGCCACAGCCGAAGCTGTAGCTCATCGGGTCTCGAGGCGCTTATATAGTAACATAGTCACTATTACCCAAATCAATGGTACTCATTTTACCGACCTCGGAAGGATTGAAGGTTGAGTGGACCCCGCTGGGATCGAACCTGCGACCCTGAGGGCTCAGGTGATCACAGATTGCTGCAATGGAGCATTAGCCCGCTGAGCCATCTTACCAGCATTTAGAGGTACCCTGGAGTTGTTTTTGATGCATTTAGAGGCACCCTGGCATGTTTTTGATGCCTTTAGAGGCACCCTGGCATTTTTGATGCATTTAGAGGTACCCTGGTGTGTTTTTGATGCATTTATAGGCACCCTGGCATGTTTTTAGGTACCCTGGCATGTTTTTGATGCATTTAGAGGTACCCTGGAGTTGTTTTTGATGCATTTAGAGGCACCCTGGTGTGTTTTTGAGGTACCCTGGCATGTTTTTGATGCATTTTGAGGCATCCTGGTGTGTTTTTGATGCATTTAGAGGCACCCTGGCATGTTTTTGAGGCACCCTGGCATGTTTTTGAGGTACCCTGGCATGTTTTTAATGCATTTAGAGGCACCCTGGTGTGTTTTTGATGCATTTATAGGCACCCTGGCATGTTTTTGAGGCACCCTGGCATGTTTTTGATGCATTTAGAGGCACCCCGGTGTGTTTTTGATGCATTTAGAGGCACCCATGGCATGTTTTTGAGGTACCTGGCATGTTTTTGATGCATTTAGAGGTACCCTGGTGTGTTTTTAAATGCATTTTGAGGCACCCTGGCGTGTTTTTGATGCATTTTGAGGCACCCTGGTATGTTTTTGATGCATTTATAGGCACCCTGGCATGTTTTTGAGGCACCCTGGCATGTTTTTGATGCATTTAGAGGCACCCTGGCATATTTTTGATGTCTTTAGAGGCACCCTGGCATGTTTTTGATGCATTTAGAGGCACCCTGGAATGTTTTTGAGGTACCCTGGCATGTTTTTGATGCATTTAGAGGTACCCTGGTGTGTTTTTGATGCATTTTGAGGCACCCTGGTGTGTTTTTGATGCATTTATAGGCACCCTGGCATCTTTTTGAGGCACCCTGGCATGTTTTTGATGTCTTTAGTGGCACCCTGGTGTGTTTTTGATGCATTTTGAGGCACCCTGGTGTGTTGTTGATGTCTTTAGAGGCACCCTGGAGTGTTTTTGATGCATTTAGAGGCACCATGGCATGTTTTTAGGTACCCTGGCATGTTTTTGATGCATTTAGAGGTACCTTGGAGTTGTTTTTGATGCATTTAGAGGCCTGGCATGTTTTTGATGCATTTAGAGGCACCCTGGTGTGTTTTTGATGCATTTAGAGGCACCCTGGCATGTTTTTTGAGGTACCCTGGCATGTTTTTGATGCATTTAGAGGTACCCTGGAGTTGTTTTTGATGCATTTAGAGGCACCCTGGCATATTTTTGATGTCTTTAGAGGCACCCTGGCATGTTTTTGATGCATTTAGAGGCACCCTGGTGTGTTTTTGATGCATTTAGAGGCACCCTGGCATGTTTTTGATGCATTTAGAGGCACCCTGGTGTGTTTTTGAGGCACCCTGGCGTGTTTTTGATGCCTTTAGAGGCACCCTGGCATGTTTTTAATGCATTTTGAGGCACCCTGGAGTATTTTTGATGCATTTTGAGGCACCCTGGCATGTTTTTGAGGTACCCTGGCATGTTCTTGATGTCTTTTACAGGCACCCTGGAATGTTTTTATTGCATTTTGAGGCACCCTGGTGTGTGTTTGAGGCACCCTGTTGTGTTTTTGAGGCACCCTGGCGTGTTTTGATCACTTTAGAGGCACCCTGGCATATTTTTAATGCATTTAGAGGCACTCTGGAGTATTTTTGATGCATTTTGAGGCACCCTGGTGTGTGTTTGAGGCACCCTGTTGTGTTTTTGAGGCACCCTGGCGTGTTTTGATCCCTTTAGAGGCACCCTGGCATGTTTTTAATGCATTTTGAGGCACCCTGGCATGTTTTTGAGGCACCCTGGCATGTTTTTGAGGTACCCTGGCATGTTTTTGATGTCTTTAGAGGCACCCTGGTGTGTTTTTGATGCATTTTGAAGCACCCTGGTGTGTTTTTGATGCATTTAGAGGCACTCTGGCATGTTTTTGAGGTACCCTGGCATGTTTTTGATGCATTTAGAGGTACCTTGGAGTTGTTTTTGATGCATTTAGAGGCACCCTGCATATTTTTTGATGCATTTAGAGGCACCCTGGTGTGTTTTTGATGCATTAGAGGCACCCTGGCGTGTTTTGATCCCTTTAGAGGCACCCTGGCATGTTTTTGATGCATTTAGAGGCACCCTGGAGTGTTTTTGATGCATTTAGAGGCACCATGGAGTGTTTTTGAGGCACCCTGGCATGTTTTTGATGCATTTTGAGGCACCCTGGTGTGTTTTTGATGCATTTAGAGGCACCCTGGCAAATTTTTAATGCATTTAGATGCACCCTGGCATTTTTTCGATGCCTTTAGAGGCACCCTGGAGTGTTTTTGATGCATTTAGAGGCACCCTGGCATGTTTTTGATGCATTTAGAGGCACCCTGGTGTGTTTTTGAGGTACCCTGGCATGTTTTTGATGCATTTAGAGGTAACCTGGCGTGTTTTTGATGCATTTTGAGGCACCCTGGTGTGTTTTTGATGCATTTTGAGGCACCCTGGTGTGTATTTGATGGTGTGTATTTGATGCATTTAGAGGCACCCTGGTGTGTTTTTGATGCAGTTAGAGGCACCCTGGCGTGTTTTGCGGCACCCTGGCATGTTTTTGATGCATTTAGAGGCACCCTGGTGTGTTTTTGATGCATTTTGAGGCACCCTGGTGTGTTTTATAGGCACCCTGGCATGTTTTTGAGGTACCCTGGCATGTTTTTGATGTCAGTTTTCAGGCAGACTTCATCAGGAGCTCCATGTAAGTCTATGGGTGGGCAGGTGTAAATTTGGCAACCTGGTCTGGAAAAAAACTGGAAATTTTCTGCGTTTTTTTTTACGTAAACATGATGGTTTGGAAGTAGCCTGATATAAATGGACACAAATCTATTTATATCTGGCTACCTACCTGTATATCTCTTATATGGGTCCAGCAATCTCTTGCAGAAAAAAAAAACTGAATGCACATGGAAATCACATACCCGATTTAGCAGGGGATCTGTCCATGGAATGAAGGGTGCCCGCGTGAAAGGCATCTGAAGTAAAAATACTTTAGCTTTTTACAACAGATAAGAACTTCCATGGACCAATAAATTGTGATCCTGCATGCACTGACCCCACTTACCATACTCAGACCATGCACCCTGCTATTTCTCAAATAGGGTCATGACCTACCAGCTTGCATTGGCAAGCAATAGACATAAAGCTATTATACGGTAATCATAAAATATACATCAAAGACATGCTGTTTGCAAGTTAATGCTCAGAAGAGCAGACAAAAATGCAGCAAGGTGCCAACCTATTAATAATAACTCAAGTATTGCACAGCCTCCGAAACCACACACACGTTAGCCAAATATGGATTTATTGGAGATTTAAAAGAAGATTCTCCATGGAAAGGCTACGTGGTGAGTGAGTGAAAAACGTATAGAGCGCAACACTTGCGAACTAAATTGCCTCTGGGCGCTATTTCCATTCCTTGGGTAAAGGAAGGCTCTGCCTTCAGAAGAGATGAGTTTTAATCATTCTCCTGAAGGCCAAGTGATCCGGCTCCAGTCGGATGGTGGTTGGTAGTGCATTCCACAGTCGCGGTCCTTGGACAGCAAATCTCCGATCTCCTTTGGATTTGTATCTTGCCTTGGGTATGTGCAGTAGGTTTTGATTTGTGGATCGCAGAGTGCGATTGGGGTTGTGGGCTTTTATTTTTTCGCATAGATATTGGGGAGCGATTCCTTGAATACACTTGTGTGTAAGGCAGAGTGCCTTAAAAGTGATTCTGTCCTTCACTGGTAGCCAGTGAAGGGATCTAAGCGAAGGGGAGATTGACTCCCATGGTTTTTTACCAGTCACTAATCGTGCGGCCGTATTTTGAACGACTTGCAGACGAGTGATTTGGTATTTGGGGAGTCCTAAATAGAGGGCATTTGCGTAGTCAAGTCTGGAATTGATGATTGTTCCCACTACGACTGCAATGTCCTCTTTAGGGATGAAAGGGGTGAGTCGGCGTAACTGGCGCAGCAGATGATGGGATCCGCTGACTACCGCTCCTATTTGTGCATCCATTGTCATGTGGGAGTCAAAAATGACTCCGAGACTTTTGACTTTGGTGCTCGGGGCGATAATTTTTCCCAGGATGGGCGGGGGGGTCCAAGTTGAGGTGGGGAGACTTTTCCTGTTTGCGTGAAACAGGAGAAGCTCTGTTTTTGAACCATTGAGTTTAAGATAACTGGATGTCATCCAGTTATCTATTAGAGTGAGGGATCTCTCTAATCCAAGAGAATGATCCTTTTCGTTACTGACGCGGAGATACAGTTGTGTGTCGTCTGCGTAGGAATGGTAAAGTAGCTTCTGGTCGCTGATGATCTCAAAGAGGGGACGGAGATAGATATTGAACAGTACCGGTGACAAGGGAGATCCCTGAGGGACTCCGCATGATACGGTACGCAGAGTTCCCTTTCACTGCAAGGGGAGACTCTGATGTAAGGGAGAACTCTGGAGACTCTAACATAAGGGACGCTCTGGGAACCCTGATTTATGGGGCTCTGATGTATGGAGAAGACTCTGATGTAAGGGGGAACACTGTGGCCTCTGGTGTAAAGGAGAACTCTGATGGAAGGGGTGCTCTGAGAACCCCAATTTACCTTAGTGTACTCACTCAGAGACAGGAGAGAGACAGGGGGAGACTTTAGTCAGCACCTCTAATCCAGATGTATCTGCGTCTGCTGGGCTTCAAATGTGCCTCCCCTACTTCCCTTTTCTTATTGGATTGGAATGTGGGCAGACATAGAGGGGTAGATGTGGGAGGAAGAGGAGCAGATCATGCCCTCTCTCCTCTCCCGTCTCTGTGTGTTGGGGGGGTAGGGGTTGTTTGGTTAGTGCTGGATTTGGACAGTGTGAAAGAGTGTAACAGACATATGCAGCATAGACAACTGCAGCCAGCAACCCTGCTGGGAAGCCATAGTCCGGTCTGAATAATGTGTCCGGATTTCAGGCGGTCTGAAACCCGGACACATGATTCCAAACCCGAACTGTCGGGATGAATCCTGGACAGGTAGCAACCCTAGCCGTTTGCGGGGATGCATAAAGCGGAGGTGGGGCGGGGAGATGACGTAATTCTCTCTCTCTTTCTGCTTTCATTGGGCGGCTGCGCCACGACTCTGTGTAGAGTAGCCTTGCACGTATGTAGGGCCGGACAGATGGCGTCATCTCTCTGCTCGGGCAGCTGAATTTCCAATGGATCTCCCCGGATATAGCGACGGTATGGCCCGCCAATGTGTCCTGTGCGTTGCGGCCGGGCTGAAGAGGCGGACCGGGGGGGTTGACGACCCCTGCTCTAAATTATACCCTCCAGCAGTTCCAGAAGCCAGGGGGAGGGCCCTCGGAGCTCTAAACAGCACAACAATCCAAACAATTAAAGCGGAGTTCCTCCCAAAAATGGAACTTCCGCTTAATCCACTCTACACTCCCTTACATGCCACATTTGGCATGTAATTGTTTTTGGGGGGGAGTGGGACTTCCTGTCCCACTTCCTCCTTCCGCCGAGGGGCTGGTTAGGCGATGAGCTTAATCGCCTACAGCAGCCCCTCCCTGTAGGCGATCACCTAGGACACTGACAGGTCCTAGACGATCGCCTATCCAATCAGCGGCGGGCCGCGCGTGCATACACAGTGCGGCTCGCGCATGTGCAGTGGGTTCCTGGCCGTGAAGCCGAAGGCTGTCACGGCTGGGTGCCCACAGTCGGAATAAAGACGCCGGCCGGGAAGGGGGGGGAGAGCCGCCGTTTTCGATCAGGTAATCTGATTCTGGTAATCAGTAACCTGATCGGCTGAAGCGTCATCGAGGGCGGGACGAGGGACATCGACGGATGGTAGAAGCCAGAAAGGTAAGTGCCAGGGGGGTACTGGGCATGGTGGCTACAAGTGGGGGCACAGTGGCGACAATTGGGGGCACAGTGGCGACAATTGGGGGCACAGTGGCTGTGTTTGATGGCATAGTGGTGACAATTAATGGCATGGCACAGTGGCGACAATTGGGGGCACAGTGGTGACAATTGATGGCACAGTGGCTGCGTTTGAATGGCATGGCACAGTGGCTGCGTTTGAATGGCATGGCACAGTGGCTGCGTTTTAATGGCATGGCACAGTGGCTGCGTTTTAATGGCATGGCACAGTGGCTGCGTTTTAATGGCATGGCACAGTGGCTGCGTTTTAATGCATGGCACAGTGGCTGCGTTTTGACACCCCTTTAACTCCCTGGTCACAGGCAGATGGATTAGCAGCAGGAGCCCACAACGGCGCACGTCTCCTAGGAGTAGGAACGTGTATGCTATAGCTCCAGGCAGGCGTAGCTAGGCAGGCAGGGTCACTTTAGTCCAGCCAGCTCAGCCCAGCCTTCAGCCTCCCGCCTCCTGCCTCAGTGCAGATCGCAGGTGAATCCAGCCTTCCCCAGCATCCTCCTTCCCTCCTTTGCAGCGTGGCTAACAAGGTAAGACCTGGTCTGTCTCCTTGAGGGCGGCCGTCCTTGTCAGGATAAGCCGCCGTTTTCGATCCTGAGAATCAGACGACCGGCTCACTCTCCCTGCATCCAAACAAGACATAGCCCCCCCGCCATCTCCTCTCATCCCCTCGGCCATCCCTATAGTTTACAGACCCGAGGAACCACTGCTACGGGATCGCGGCCGCAATCGCGGCAGTCGCATCCCTCTCACCCTCGCTTACGGTATACCGCTCAGCCACCCCGAGGACCTTCTCTGTAGCGCCCCGATAAGTTATTCTCTCCCCCTTACTGCCCCCTGTACCCTAGCCCCCAGCTCGGGCCTATCCCTGGACGCCGGCCATCTTGGTACTTCCTACTCCCACATCATTAATACCACCTTCACCTTTCCTCTGGACTAACCCCCGTAGTTAATCCAGGGGTACGCATCCCCCACGCCCCCCCATTTAAAATAAAGTAATTGATCCAGGGTTCCTTTACCGATCGCCAGCAGGGATCAGGAAGGAATTTTTTTCCACAGTCGCTGCACATTGGCACTGGCACGCCTGGGGTTTTTTGCCTTCCTCTGGACCAATTTCAGGGAGGGAAGACTTAAAAAGTGACAGTTTTACTTGGATATTCTCCCTCCCAGCGTAACCAATACCCCCCCCCCCCACTCATATCACAATTATTCCCTGTGCTGTTTTTTGCCTCTTCATCACAGAAAGCTGGCTCACAGGCGATTGCAATAAATAGGAGTGAAAGCTGCGCTCAGGATAGCCTATTCTGGGGTAAAGGAATAAGAGTGTGGCTGCAGCCCCCCCTAAATATGACTCCCCGAGGGGGGTATATAGAAGAAATATGTAGGTGTTGGGGGTGGTGGCGCTGTCACTAATATGTTGTTTGACTAACCCAATGGGGTAAAGGGTAGGTTTAGTGGGACAACATTCCCTAAAGTGTTAAATAACACGGGTGTGGTAGAAAAAGTGATCTGTATTAAATGGCAGTAATGGTGCTATCAAGTGCTACCAGTAGTGTGTCACCAGTAAAGATATATATACACATATACACAGTGGACAAAATATATGATAAATACTAGGTGTGTACTGGCATTAAACCATACTCTAGTGCAATAAATTGCCAATTAAGGCTAAATACAGAACATGCAGTGGATATAATCTAAGTTGAAAAATGGGATGAATCATAAAGCAAAAATTAGTCAAAATGTATTACATAAGTTGAAAAATGGATGAATCTGAGTGATATATTCTCATAAAGTGACAATCAAGGTGTCACCAGTAAATATATATATACACAGTAGGCAAAATGTATACAATAAAATACTAGGTGTGTACTCTAGTGCAATAAATTGCCAATTAAGGCTAAATACAAAACATGCAGTGGATATATTCTCTATAAAACAAAGCAAAAATAAAACAAAGCTAATAAAATTAGCTAACATAAATTAGTCCATAAGGGTTATAAACGAATCTGGCGTGAATCACAGCATCAAGGTGATGTGACCGTGTCGTGGTCCTTCTCCTGGGTTCCAATCAAGAATAGTCACCAGGATATATGATACATCAGGTATGGATAGTTGTTTTAAGGGGTTCAAAAAGTTCCTCCAGGTGGGTATCAAAAAAGAAGAAAGGCGGTGCTCCCCTTATGGGTCCCCATGTAGTATGTACCGGTGCTCCCCCTTAAAAAAAGATGGGTCCCCATCACCAAATGGCAGGGGTATGAGGCGTGTCTGAGGGGTATGAGGCGTGTCGAATCACAGCACAGGTTCCACCGTGTCGTGGCTCCTTCTCCTGGGTTTCAAAGCAGTGTCGTGGCTCCTTCTCCTGGGTTCCACAAAAATCATATTAATATTTAAAAAATCCTTGGTATATAAGTCCTTGGTAAGGGGTGGAAAAAGTAAAGCAAAAAGAAGAAAAGGCTTCCAAGGGGTAAAAAGTTCCTCCAAAGCAAAAAAGAAGAAAGGCTATAAAAAAAAACAAGAAAAAGGGAGTAGTATACGGTGGTTTGGCAAAAAAAGATATTGGCACTACACAATACAGCACAGGTGAGCAGTATTACAAAAATCAATATTAATATTTAAAAAATCATAGCACCATTGTGGATCAATTACAAAATCAATATTAATATTTAAAAAATCATAGCATGTGAACTAAGCAAACACGCTGAAGTGAACCCCGAAGTAAAATACATTAAAATAAAAACAAGAAAAAGGGAGTAAAGTAAAATACATAAAATAAAAACAAGAAAAAGGGAGAGTGTGCGTGTGTCCGCTTTATGGTTTGGCATGGTTTGGCAGGTACGTACACAATACACAATACAGGCACTGTTGTTCCGATTGTGGATCAATCATGTGAATTTCAATCCAGTTCCAAGTGAAGCGTGCTGCGTTCCAAGTACGTGTAAACACGCTGGTGATCGTGTGTCCGCTTTAAGTAGTCCTTACGTTTTCGGAGGTGTGCGTGTGTCCGCTTTATTTTCGCATTTCGAAATAAATGTAACCGCTATGGCTGGATAAATAGGAGGCAGTCAAGCGGTATGGCACACGCATTTCAGATGTCCGCAACTCAGTGGGACTGTCCATAAATAGGAGGCGTCACCATGTGTATAGCGGTGTCCAATCAGACGCTAAAATATTGTGGCGGGTTCGTTAATTTTCGTCCAATCGAAATAAATGTAACCGTCACCAACCAAAGGAGAGTCAAAACGGTATGCAGCAGGTATTGGCCATTTTCGTTGCAGAGGGTAGTAACCGCTAGGCCAATGGCCATCAAACGGTGGGGTTTATAGCATCAGGTTAGATAGATATCGGGTTCGGTATAAGCATGGGACGGGGGCTTATATAGTATTAAGTTTCGAGGAAGCCATTAATAAGTGTATAGCACCAACCAAAGGAGAGTATGTTTTAATAAAATATTGGCCAGTTAACGGCAGGGGTTAGATGTCGGTAAGAAAAAGCCATGGGGTTTAAACATTTGTCACCAACCAAAGTATAACAGCCGCTACTAATATTATTCAAAAAGATATCAAAAGAAACAATTGTTTTAAGCTTATAATCATGAAATGGGGTTTAAACCGGAGGAAGCCAATGTTGTTTATGACCCGGATAATATCTGTAGGTTGGAATTACATATGTCTATATAGTATTAAGTTTCCGGAGGAAGCCAATATGTCGCAAAAGCCATATAATCAATCCTAAGCCACTCGGTCAGGCCCTAAACAGTGATTATAATAGAATGTAATAAATGGTAAATATAGGGAGGTGGTACCTTCACTAATATTATTCAAAAAGATTATTCAAAAGAAACAATACAATCACTAATATTATTCAAAAAGACCAAAAAGGCTGTTGTTTTATATATATATATATATATATATATATATATAATATATAGTTTTAACATAATGATAATAGTAGGTTGGAATTACTTAAACTGTTGTTTTAGGCATAATAGTAGGTTGGAATTACTTATCCGTACGTGTAAAACAATCCTAAGACTCGGTCATCCGTAGGTTCCTACATATACTTCAGTGCATTATATAGAATGTAATAAATGGTAAATATAGGGAGGTGGTACTAAAGGAATGTGATTATATAGAATGTAATAAATGGTAAATATAGGGAGGTGGTACAAGGGTTGAGCTACCAAGATAATAAAAAAACATATGACCAAAAAGTATATATATAATATATATATATATATATATATATATAGTAGAAGAGTAGAAATTGACTACTCTGTGTGTACATATATTAGAGAGGACCAAACATTTGGCCATACGTGTACAACATCATAGGTAAGATGGTTTCCTACATATACTTCAGTGGATATGTCATATGTAATGGGTAGGTTGTAAGTTATAGTTCTATTACAAACACCACTCTAAATGAGGGCCCAAGATAAGGTGAGATAATAAAAAAACTAATAAAGCAGACTGATAGAAGAGTCAGACTAAATGAGAGGACCAAACATAAGAAAGTGTTCTCATTGTAAACTTAATGTTACAAGTGAGTATGGTGGATATGTCTAGATGCCCATCTTAAAGAGGTAGGTAAGGTTCATGAGGGGGAGAGAGTAGAGAGATATTTTTACTCTGTAATCATTGTGTAATGTAAAGTGTACAGAGGTACTTGCATTTGTTAATAGAGTATAGAGCATACATTAGGGTTAAAGTTAGGATGCGTCAATGGGCATTTTAAGGGTTAGCCAGGAAGGACCGCGGAATGGACAAGGGTACGGTGGATGGAAAGGAACGAATGGCAAGCGGCAGGATACCCATGGAAGACCCACAGGAAGAGACGAGCACCAAAGGAACCAAAGCCAGCAGGAACAAGGACCTCACCTCAGTCAATGGGACAACCGCATATACCACCGGGAGAGAGAAGAGGAATCCACACAAAGAGAAAACGCGCCAGAGGGTGCAGGGGAGGGACGAAGAAAGCGTCCCAGACAACATTAGGAAAGGGCATTTTTAACCTTAGCAATATTCAACTTACCAAAGATGAACTACAGATCCTAGATCTGGGCCTTAAATATGCCCCTGAGAAAGTCTTAGGCGCCGTACACACGGCAGAGAACCTCGACGGGCAGAACACATCGTTCCGCCCGTCGAGGTTCTCTCCCGGCCGTCGAATTCGGCGACCCGCCCGTCGGGAATGGCAACCAGCCATTCTTCCAGGCGGGCCATCGAGGAAATAGAGAGCGTGCTCTCTATTTCGGCTCGACGGGCTTCCCGACGGGAAGCTCGCCGAGACCGTACACACGGCCGAGGTCCTCGCTGGAATGTGCATTCCAGCGAGGTTCTCGCTGGTTTTCAGCGAGAACCTCGGCCGTGTGTACGGCGCCTTAGACCAATTTGAAGCATATATAGACTTCCAAAAATTCCTTAGGAAATTTAACCTGCGCAAATATTTTGCAAACAACACAGAAGATCGTAGCATACAACCTTCCCAATATACTCAGACAGAACTTAGAAACAACTCTGTATTCAACCCAACGTCCAGGCAACCAGTGCATAGGAGCTTTTAAAAAGATGGTGGAAAGCGATCTAAGGAAAGTACAGAGAAAATTCAAAAATAAAAATAAAAATATCTGGGAAACCATCAAAGCTATTGGGAACCATAGTACCCTGCTCCCCTCCACAGAACCCTGCACCACAAACCATAGCACCCTGCACCTCTCCACAGAAACCTGCACCACAACCCATTACACAATGATTACAGAGTAAATATATCCCCCCCCACCTCTTCCCAAAAAAGTATGATTTCATAGAGTGCTAGGAGGAAGTGATGTCGCTTTAGAACAGCGGTCCCCAACCTTTTTTGCATGGGGGAATGATTTTGTGGGAGGGGGAGGAATGTAGTCTCTGGGTTGACAGGGAATTCATTGGCAGGTGATTTGTCGGGTAAATGGCTGATGTCAGCTCTTAAATCATCCCGACACCATGCTTGATATGGCGTCAGGATGATGAAATCCAATTATTTCTATTACTACATTGTAATCTATAAAATAAAATAGTTCAACTCACCATAATGTCGAATCAGTGGGAAACCTAAGCTTGTCACTTGCCACCAGATACAGTTTGTCGCTTGTCGCCCGTAGCCTTCCACCAGATGCTGTGTGCCACTTGCCACCAAAGCCTGCCACTAGATGCCAGCCAATAGTGAGGATGTATATTGGGGGGTGCAGGGTTCTGTAAAGGGGTGCAGGGTACTATGGGTTGGGGCAGGGTACTATTGGTTAGGGTGCAGGGTTCTGTGGAGGGGTGCAGGGTTCTGGGGAGGGGAGGGGTACAGGGTTCTGTGGAGGGGAGCAGAGCTCTGTGGAGGGGTGCAGGGTATTATGGGTTGGGGTGCAGGGTTCTGTGGAGGGTACTATGGGTTGGAGGCAGGGTTCTGTAGAGGGGTGCAGGGTACTATGGGTGGGGACAGGGTTCTGTGGAGGGTACTATGGGTTGGAGGCAGGGTTCTGTGGAGGGGTGTAGGGGAGCAAGGTACTATGGGTTGGGGTGCAGGGTTCTGTGGAGGGGTGCAGGGTACTATAGGTTGGGGGCAGGGTTCTGTGGAGGGGGTGCGGGGTACTATAGGTTGGGGCAGGGTTCTGTGGAGGGGTGTCAGGTACTATGGGTTGGGACTGGGTTCTGTGGAGGGTTCTGTGGAGGGTACTATGGGTTGGAGGCAGGGTTCTGTGGAGGGTACTATGGGTTGGAGGCAGGGTTCTGTGGAGGGTACCATGGGTTGGGGGCAGGGTTCTGTGGAGGGTACTATGGGTTGGGGACAGGGTTCTGTGGAGGGTACTATGGGTTGGGACAGGGTACTATTGGTTAGGGTGCAGGGTTCTGTGGAGGGGTGCAGGGTACTATTGGTTGGGGTGCAGGGTTCTGTGGAGGGGTACAGGGTTCTGTGGAGGGGTGCAGGGTTCTGTGGAGGGGAGCAGGGTACTATGGGTTGGGGTGCAGGGTTCTGTGGAGAGGTGCAGGGTACTATGGGCTGGGGCAGGGTTCTGTGGAGGGTACTATGGGTTGGGACAAGGTTCTGTGGAGGGTACTATGGGTTGGGACAGGGTTCTGTGGAGGGTACTATGGGTTGGAGGCAGGGTTCTGTGGAGGGTACTATGGCTTGGGACAGGGTTCTGTGGAGGGTACTATGGGTTGGAGGCAGGGTTCTGTGGAGGGTACGATTGGTTGGAGGCAGGGTTCTGTGGAGGGGTGTAGGGGAGCAAGGTACTATGGGTTGGGGTGCAGGGTTCTGTGGAGGGATGCAGGGTACTATAGGTTGGGGCAGGGTTCTGTGGAGGGGTGCAGGGTACTATAGGTTGGGGCAGGGTTCTGTGGAGGGGTGCCAGGTACTATGGGTTGGGACAGGGTTCTGTGGAGGGTACTATGGGTTGGGGGCAAGGTTCTGTGGAGGGTACTATGGGTTGGAGGCAGGGTTCTGTGGAGGGGTGTAGGGGAGCAGGGTACTATGGGTTGGGGTGCAGGGTTCTGTGGAGAGGTGCAGGGTACTAAGGGTTGGGGTGCTGGGTACTATGGTTTGGGGTGCAGAGTTCTGTGGAGGGGTGCAGGGTACTATGGGTTGGGTGCAGGGTGCTATGGGTTGTGGTGCAGGTTTCTGTGGAGAGGTGCAGGGTGCTATGGTTTGTGGTGCAGGGTTCTGTGGAGAGGTGTAGGGTGCTATGGTTTGTGGTGCAGGGTTCTGTAGAGGGGCGCAGGGTACTATGGGTTGGGTGCAGGGTGCTATGGTTTGTGGTGCAGGTTTCTGTGGAGAGGTGCAGGGTGCTATGGTTTGTGGTGCAGGGTTCTGTGGAGGGGCGCAGGGTTCTGTGGAGGGGTGCAGGGTACTATGGGTTGGGGTGCAGGGTACTATGGTTTGGGGTGCAGGGTACTATGGTTTGGGGTGCAGGGTTCTGTGGAGGGGAGCAGGGTACTATGGTTTGGGGTGCAGGGTTCTGTGGAGGGGTGCAGGGTACTATGGGTTGGGTGCAGGGTTCTGTGGAGGGGTGCAGGGTACTATGGTTTGTGGTGCAGGGTACTATGGAGGGGTGCAGGGTACTATGGGTTGGGTGCAGGGTACTATTGGTTGGGGCAGGGGAGTAGAGGGGTGGTGGCTGGGTGCAGGGTAGATGGGAGGTACAGGAAGGAGAGAGCTCCCTCACAGAGTTCAATGGAGGAGCAGAGAGCAGAGGGGAGCCTGGACATTGCACAGAAGGACCTGGATCAGAGCTAGGGGGAGGGGGAGAGCATCTGGAGGTGAACGAGCACCTAGGAGGGACCTGAGGACTGGGAAGCACTGGGGGAGGGACTCAGAGACACAGGCAGTGCTCCGACCCCGATTTCTGTTATGAGAGACCAGCAGTACCAGGACACAGAAGATCACAGTCAGCCTTGGTTACACTGCACGTCTAGCAGGGAGACAACACCACTATCCCCAACCTACACCTCCATCCATTGTACTAATAACTCACTGCCTGCCCGCTCCTCCAACCAATCACCGGCAGCTACAGTATTATCTTCCTATCAGCAGAGCAGAGCAGGGGGAGCGGGAGGAGCTGTTGTGAAAAGACTCCTCCAATCCT
This sequence comes from Rana kukunoris, assembly GCA_029574335.1. Lineage (NCBI taxonomy): Eukaryota > Metazoa > Chordata > Amphibia > Anura > Ranidae > Rana > Rana kukunoris. Next base: position 20,754 of record JAJQKJ010001242.1, read on the forward strand.
GCTGACTGTGAAGCTCTCCCGCCCCCCCCCTGCTCTGCTGATAGGATGAAATCGTTGGTGGGGCGGGAGAGAGGAGAACCAGGAAGAGAGGAGACAGACATGTATGATGAACGGCTGCATTGCCATGAAATGAGATTTGCCATAGAATGAGATGGTCCGCCTCCATCCCATTTCCATTCCGGGAGAATGTATTGTCCCGCAATGAATGTACCTGGGGCACGGGACAGAGCTCCCCAATAAGGGACTGTCCCGGGGATTCTGGGACACGTGGTCACCCACTCTGAGTGTGTGTATGCATGTACCCGAGTGTGTATATAGGTGTGTATGCATGTTTTAGTATATACTGTATATCTTAGGGCCCTTTCACACTGGTGCGTTTTTGCCGCGTTTTCACGGTAAAAATAGCGATATTAAACGCTCCCCATGCTCCTATCCATTGAAATGAATGAAAAACATGGTAAAATCGTGTGTTTTCCCTGTCTGCACTCTGCTTCCTCCTAGCTGTGTTATGTAGCTGAGCGCTGATTGGCTGAAGGAACATCTTTCCCCTGCATGGCCTGTCTCCTCCCCCCCCTGTGACACATAGGTCTCCCAGTGACAGCTGTCAAATGCCTTGTTTCCACTGCACGGTCCACTGCACGGAACGGTTCGGGTCAGTAAACTCGGAGCGGTTCGGATGGGACCGGTCTATTCCCGCGAGTGTTTCCACTGCAAATCGGACCGTCAGGAACCATTCAGGTTTTAGAAAAAATTCCTAGCGCGTCCAATCAGTGAGATGTATTTGTAGGTCCGCCCTAATGGAACCGTTCCACTCTCTCTGGACCCTCATCTGAAGCAGGACCCTTGCTGGTACGGTTCGCTTTTTTTGGCACACTTTCATAATGGAAACACCCAAAATAGCGAACCGTACCGAACCGATCCGTGGAAACGAGGCAAAAGTTTCTATCCTACAAAAGTTTCTATCCGTCAGGCTGCAAATGGGCACATTAAGGCTGCAAATGGGCATTGTTGACCCTCTTTTCCGCTTACAGTAGCTGCTGCATCTCTCACCCTAGGCTTATACTCGAGTCAATACATTTTCCCATTTTTTGTGGTAAAATTTGGTGCCTCGGCTTATAATCGGGTCAGCTTATACTCGAGTATATACAGTATTTATTACAGAAACCCATATAGCGGCATCTGTTTACACATATATTGTACATTCACATCAGTCCCTGTCCTCGAGGAGCTTACAATCTAAGGTACCTAACTAACATTCATACAAACACATACTAGGGACACCTTTAGACAGGGGACAATTAGCCTACCAACATGTTTTTGGAGTGTTGGAGGAAACCTGCATACCCAGAGAAAACCCACGCAGACACAGGGAGAAAATGCCATCTCCAGGAAAGTAGTATTGTGGTTGGGATTCGAACCGACAACCCTATTGCTGCAAATCACCTTCTGCTTGGACTCTCCGCTCCCCCAGATTGCCCTAAACATCAACATGTCAAGTAATTGCCAGACCATTGTTCCTAATTTGTGTTGACAGTCTACTGACTGGAATGGTACCAGTGGATTGGAGAAAAGCAAATGTAGCACCAATATTTAAAAAGGTCTCAAAATACATCCCTGGGAATTACAGACCAGTTAGCCTAACATCAATAGTATGTAAGCTCTTGGAGAGGATGATATACAAGACTATATACAAGATTTTATACAATATTTTAGTAATGAGAACGGTATCGTTAGCAGTAATCAGCATGGATTCAGGAAGAATAGTTCTTGCCCAACCAATCTATTAACCTTCTACGAGGAGGTGAGTTGCCATCTAGATAAAGGAAGGCGGCCTGTAGACGTGGTGTATCTAGATTTTGAAAAAGCATTATACACAGTTCATCATAAACATTTAGGGCCAGATTCTTGTAGGGACGCCTATCTTTGTGCGGGCGTAGCGTATCTGATTAACGCTACGTAGCCACAACTTTGAGAGGCAGGTGTAGCGTAAATGGGCCCGGCGTAAATGCGCCTAAATCAAAATAGGCAGGTAGGGGGCGTGATCCATGCAAATTAATCATGACCCCACGTAATTGACGCTTTGTCCAAACGGCGCATGCGCCGTCCCTGGACGTATCCCAGTGCGCATGCTCAAAATTAAGCCGCAAGTACTCATTGGTTTCGACGTGAACGTAACTTACGCAAAGCCCTATTCGCAAATGATTTACGCAAACGACGGAAAATTTGACGCTGTCCCGACGTCCATACCTAACATTGCCTACGCTGGACTTACACTTACGCAAACGACGTAAAATACAACGACCGGGCGCAAGTACGTTTGTGAATCGGCGTATCTAGCTCATTTGCATATTCAACGCGTAAATCGACGGAAGTGCCACCTAGCGGCCAGCGTAAATATGCAACTAAGCTACGACGGCGTAAGAGACTTACGCCGCTCTTATCTAAGCAAAATTCCGGCGTATCTTGTTTTCTGAATACAGAAAACAGATACGCCGGCGCATCTTTGAGGTTACGCGGCGTATCTCGAGATACGTCGATGTAACTGCTACGAGAATCTGGCCCTTACTGTACAAAATAAGGTCCGTTGGCATGGACCATAGGGTGAGTACATGGATTGAAAAATGGATACAAGGGCAAGTTCAGAGGGTGGTGATAATGGTACTATGGGTTGGAGGCAGGGTTCTGTGGAGGGGTGTAGGGGAGCAAAGTACTATGGGTTGGGGTGCAGGGTTCTGTGGAGGGGAGCAGGGTACTATGGTTTGGGGTGCAGGGTTCTGTGGAGGGGTGCAGGGTACTATGGGTTGGGTGCAGGGTGCTATGGTTTGTGGTGCAGGGTTCTGTGGAGGGGTGCAGGGTACTATGGGTTGGGTGCAGGGTACTATGGGTTGGGTGCAGGGTTCTGTGGAGGGGTGCAGGGTACTATGGTTTGTGGTGCAGGGTTCTGTGGAGGGGAGCAGGGTACTATGGTTTGGGGTGCAGGGTACTATGGTTTGGGGTGCAGGGTTCTGTGGAGGGGGGCAGGGTACTATGGTTTGGGGTGCAGGGTTCTGTGGAGGGGGGCAGGGTACTATGGTTTGGGGTGCAGGGTACTATGGTTTGGGGTGCAGGGTTCTGTGGAGGGGGGCAGGGTACTATGGTTTGGGGTGCAGGGTACTATGGTTTGGGGTGCAGGGTTCTGTGGAGGGGGGCAGGGTACTATGGTTTGGGGTGCAGGGTTCTGTGGAGGGGTGCAGGGTGCTATGGTTTGTGGTGCAGGGTTCTGTGGAGGGGTGCAGGGTACTATGGTTTGGGGTGCAGGGTACTATGGTTTGGGGTGCAGGGTTCTGTGGAGGGGTGCAGGGTACTGTGGAGGGGTGCAGGGTACTATGGTTTGGGGTGCAGGGTACTATGGTTTGGGGTGCAGGGTTCTGTGGAGGGGTGCAGGGTACTATGGGTTGGGTGCAGGGTACTATTGGTTGGGGCAGGGGAGTAGAGGGGTGGTGGCTGGGTGCAGGGTAGATAGGAGGTACAGGAAGGAGAGAGCTCCCTCACAGAGTTCAATGGAGGAGCAGAGAGCAGAGGGGAGCCTGGACATTGCACAGAAGGACCTGGATCAGAGCTAGGGGGGAGGGGGAGAGCATCTGGAGGTGAACGAGCACCTAGCAGGGACCTGAGGACTGGGAAGCACTGGGGGAGGGACTCAGAGACACAGGCAGTGCTCCGACCCCCATTTCTGTTATGAGAGACCAGCAGTACCAGGACACAGAAGATCACAGTCAGCCTTGGTTACACTGCACGTCTAGCAGGGAGACAACACCACTATCCCCAACCTACACCTCCATCCATTGTACTAATAACTCACTGCCTGCCCGCTCCTCCAACCAATCACCGGCAGCTACAGTATTATCTTCCTATCAGCAGAGCAGAGCAGGGGGAGCGGGAGGAGCTGTTGTGAAAAGACTCCTCCAATCCTGCTGACTGTGAAGCTCTCCCGCCCCCCCCCCCCCTGCTCTGCTGATAGGATGAAATCGTTGGTGGGGCGGGAGAGAGGAGAACCAGGAAGAGAGGAGACAGACATGTATGATGAACGGCTGCATGGCTGCATTGCCATGAAATGAGATTTGCCATAGAATGAGATGGTCCGCCTCCATCCCATTATTGTCCCGCAATGAATGTACCCGGGGCACGGGACAGAGCTCCCCAATAAGGGACTGTCCCGGGGATTCTGGGACACGTGGTCACCCTAGTCTGAGTGTGCATATAGGTGTGTATGCATGTACCCGAGTGTGTATATAGGTGTGTATGCATGTTTTAGTATATACTGTATATCTTAGGGCCCTTTCACACTGCGTAAAATCGTGTGTTTTCCCTGTCTGCACTCTGCTTCCTCCTAGCTGTGTTATGTAGCTGAGCGCTGATTGGCTGAAGGAGCATCTTCCCCTGCATGGCCTGTCTCCTCCCCCCGTGACACATAGGTCTCCCAGTGACAGCTGATCCCTGTCAAAGTTTCTGAGTTTCTCCTGCTGGTTAAGTTTCTCTTCAGGCGATGACGGTTCTTGTAATGATCTAAAAAAAGTAAATCCTATCCTACCCTATCCTACCCTATCCTATCCTATCCTACCCTATCCTATCCTATCCTATCCTATCCTATCCTATCCTACCCTATCCTATCCTACCCTACCCTACCCTACCCTATCCTATCCTATCCTATCCTACCCTATCCTACCCTATCCTACCCTATCCTATCCTACCCTACCCTATCCTCCTATCCTATCCTATCCTATCCTACCCTACCCTACCCTATCCTATCCTATCCTATCCTATCCTATCCTATCCTATCCTACCCTATCCTATCCTATCCTATCCTACCCTACCCTACCCTATCCTATCTGCATCCTACCCTATCCATCCTGCATCCTATCCTATCCTACCCTATCCTATCCATCCAGTGTGGTCCAGCGGTGAAGCCTTTTGGCTCCCTTCACACCGTTCCCTTCGCGCCATTCTAAGGCACTACTCTGGGCAGTGGCCCGGCAGTGAAGCTTTCAGTGAAGCTCCCTTCACACCGTTCCCTTCGCGCCATTCCAAGGCACTACCTCTGATCATGGGTGGGCCCTACCACCATGTTTTTGGAGCGTGGGAGGAAACCGAAGTACTCGGAGGAAACCCATGCAGACAGACAGGATAGGTCCTATCCTACCCTAACCCTACCTGCATCCTATCCTATCCTATAGGACCCTATCCTATCCTACCCTATCCATCCTGCATCCTATCCTATCCTATCCTATCCTATCCATCCAGTGGTGAAGCCTTTTGGCTCCCTTCACACCGTTCCCTTCGCGCCATTCTAAGGCACTACTCTGGGCAGTGGCCCCCGGCAGTGAAGCTTTCTGGCTCCCTTCACACCGTTCCCTTCGCGCCATTCCAAGGCACTACTCTGATCAGGGGTGGGCCCTACCACCATGTTTTTGGAGTGTGGGAGGAAACCGAAGTACTCGGAGGAAACCCACGCAGACACAGGGAGAACATGCAAACTCCAGGCAGAGGAGATGTAACCAGTGGTTACAGAGCTCTGCATCTGCCCGACAAGGATTTAATCCACAACGTCTCTGTGCTGCCCTTAGGATACTAGAGGCTGCACGTTGTATATATGCTTCAACAAATGTGTTCCGGCCAACTTATGGAGAGGACATTTTTGCACTTTTTTTTTTTTTCTGTCATTGCAGACGATATTTACTGTATCTGTATACTGTTACTAGATTTACTTCTCCCCCTCACATTATCATCTTTTTATTATTATTTATTACTTAGAAAATACAAAAATTCAAGGCATATACATGCTTTCCTGAAATATGCAAATTTACAAAAAACAAGCAACAGGATTGGTTAAGACAGACTCCGCCCCCACAGACTCCTCCCCCACATGTTAATACTATACATATATGCAGCTGTATGTGAGCAGAATGCATTTAGAGGCACTCTGGTGTGTTTTTGATGCATTTAGAGGCACCCTGGCATGTTTTTGATGCATTTAGAGGCACTCTGGTGTGTTTTTGAGGTATCCTGGCGTGTTTTTGATGCATTTTGAGGCACCCTGGTGTGTTTTTGATGCATTTAGAGGCACCCTGGCGTGTTTTTGATGCATTTAGAGGTACCCTGGCGTGTTTTTGATGCATTTCGAGGCACCCTGGCATGTTTTTGATGCATTTAGAGGTACCCTGGTGTGTTTTTGATGCATTTTGAGGCACCCTGGTGTGTTTTTGATGCATTTAGAGGCACCCTGGTGTGTTTTTGATGCATTTAGAGGCACCCTGGTGTGTTTTTGAGGTACCCTGGCATGTTTTTGATGCATTTAGAGGTACCCTGGCGTGTTTTTGATGCATTTTGAGGCACCCTGGTGTGTTTTTGATGCATTTCGAGGCACCCTGGCATGTTTTTGAGGCACCCTGGCATGTTTTTGATGTCTTTAGTGGCACCCTGGTGTGTTTTTGATGCATTTAGAGGCAACATGGCATGTTTTTGATGCATTTAGAGGTACACTGGAGTTGTTTTTGATGCATTTAGAGGCACCGTGGCATATTTTTTATGTCTTTAGAGGCACCCTGGCATGTTTTTGATGCATTTAGAGGCACCCTGGTGTGTTTTTGATGCATTTAGAGGCACCCTGGCATGTGTTTGATGCATTTAGAGGCACCCTGGTGTGTTTTTGAGGTACCCTGGCATGTTTTTGATGCATTTAGAGGTACCCTGGCGTGTTTTTCATGCATTTTGAGGCACCCTGGTGTGTTTTTGATGCATTTCGAGGCACCCTGGCATGTTTTTGAGGCACCCTGGCATGTTTTTGAGGCACCCTGGTGTGTTTTTGATGCATTTAGAGGCACCCTGGCATGTTTTTGAGGTACCCTGGCATGTTTTTGATGCATTTAGAGGCACCCTGGTGTGTTTTTGATGCATTTAGAGGCACCCTGGCATATTTTTGATGCATTTAGAGGCACCCTGGCATGTGTTTGATGCATTTAGAGGCACCCTGGCATGTTTTTGATGCATTTAGAGGTACCCTGGCGTGTTTTTCATGCATTTTGAGGCACCCTGGTGTGTTTTTGATGCATTTCGAGGCACCCTGGCATGTTTTTGAGGCACCCTGGCATGTTTTTGAGGCACCCTGGTGTGTTTTTGATGCATTTAGAGGCAACATGGCATGTTTTTGAGGTACCCTGGCATGTTTTTGATGCATTTAGAGGTACACTGGAGTTGTTTTTGATGCATTTAGAGGCACCGTGGCATATTTTTTATGTCTTTAGAGGCACCCTGGCATGTTTTTGATGCATTTAGAGGCACCCTGGTGTGTTTTTGAGGTACCTTGGCATGTTTTTGATGCATTTAGAGGCACCCTGGCATGTTTTTGAGGCACCCTGACATGTTTTTGATGTCTTTAGTGGCACCCTGGTGTGTTTTTGATGCATTTAGAGGCACCATGGCATGTTTTTGAGGTACCCTGGCATGTTTTTGATGCATTTAGAGGCACCCTGGCATGTTTTTGATGCATTTAGAGGCACCCTGGTGTGTTTTTTAGGTACCCTGGCGTGTTTTTGATGCATTTTGAAGCATCCTGGCATGTTTTTGATGCATTTAGAGGCCCCCTGGCATGTTTTTGATGCATTTAGAGGGACCCTGGCATGTTTTTAATGCATTTTGAGGGACCTTGGCATGTTTTTGAGGCACCCTGGCATGTTTTTGATGTCTTTAGTGGCACCCTGGTGCGTTGTTGATGCATTTTGAGGCACCCTGGTGCGTTGTTGATGTCTTTAGAGGCACCCTGGAGTGTTTTTGATGCATTTAGAGGTACCATGGCATGTTTTGAGGTACCCTGGCATGTTTTTGATGCATTTAGAGGTACCCTGGAGTTGTGTTTGATGCATTTAGAGGCACCCTGGCATATTTTTGATGTCTTTAGAGGCACCCTGGCATGTTTTTGATGCATTTAGAGGCACCCTGGTGTGTTTGAGGTACCCTGGCATGTTTTTGATGCATTTAGAGGTACCCTGGCGTGTTTTTGATGCATTTTGAGGCACCCTGGTGTGTTTTTGATGCATTTTGAGGCATCCTGGTGTGTTTTTGATGCATTTAGAGGCACCCTGGCATGTTTTTGAGGCACCCTGGCATGTTTTTGATGCATTTAGAGGCCCCCTGGCATGTTTTTGATGCATTTAGAGGCACCCTGGCATGTTTTTGATGCATTTTGAGGCACCCTGGTGTGTTTTTGATGCATTTTGAGGCATCCTGGTGTGTTTTTGATGCATTTAGAGGCACCCTGGCATGTTTTTGAGGCACCCTGGCATGTTTTTGATGTCTTTAGAGGCACCCTGGTGTGTTGTTGATGTCTTTAGAGGCACCCTGGAGTGTTTTTAATGCATTTAGAGGCACCATGGAGTGTTTTTGAGGCACCCTGGCATGTTTTTAATGCATTTTGAGGCACCCTGGAGTGTTTTTGATGCATTTCGAGGCACCCTGGTGTGTTTTTAAAGCATTTAGAGGCACCCTGGCATCTTTTTGATGCATTTAGAGGCACCCTGACATGTTTTTGATGCATTTAGAGGCACCTTGGCATGTTTTTGAGGCACCATGGCATGTTTTTGATGCATTTAGAGGCACCCTGGAGTGTTTTTGATGCATTTTGATGCATTTAGAGGCACCTTGGCATATTTTTGAGGCACCATGGCATGTTTTTGATGCATTTAGAGGTACCCTGGCATGTTTTTGATGCATTTTGAGGCATCCTGGTGTGTTTTTGATGCATTTATAGGAACCCTGGCATGTTTTTGAGGCACCCTGGCATGTTTTTGATGCATTTAGAGGCACCCTGGTGTGTTTTTGATGCATTTATAGGAACCCTGGCATGTTTTAGAGGCACCCTGGCATGTTTTTGATGCATTTAGAGGCACCCTGGTGTGTTTTCGATGCATTTAGAGGCCCCCTGGCATGTTTTTGATGCATTTAGAGGGACCCTGGCATGTTTTTAATGCATTTTGAGGGACCCTGACGTATTTTTGAGGTACCTTGGCATGTTTTTGATGCATTTAGAGGCACCCTGGTGTGTTTTTGATGCATTTAGAGGCACCCTGGCGTGTTTTTAATGCATTTTGAGGGACCCTGGCGTGTTTTTGAGGTACCTTGGCATGTTTTTGATGCATTTAGAGGCACCCTGGCGTGTTTTTGATGCATTTAGGAGGCACCCTGGCATGTTTTTGAGGTACCTTGGCATGTTTTTGATGCATTTAGAGGGACCCTGGCGTGCTTTTAATGCATTTTGAGGGACCCTGGCATGTTTTTGATGTCTTTAGAGGCACCCTGGTGTGTTTTTGAGGTACCTTGGCATGTTTTTGATGCATTTAGAGGCACCCTGGTGTGTTTTTGATGCATTTAGAGGCACCCTGGCGTGTTTTTAATGCATTTTGAGGGACCCTGGCATGTTTTTGATGCCTTTAGAGGCACCCTGGTGTGTTTTTGAGGCACCCTGGCGTGTTTTGATGCCTTTAGAGGCACCCTGGCATGTTTTTAATTCCTTTTAGAGGCACTAGAAACACCCTGGTGTGTGTTTGAGGCACCCTGGCATGTTTTTGATGTCTTTAGTGGCACCCTGGTGTGTCTTTGATGCATTTTGAGGCACCCTGGCGTGTTTTTGATGCATTTAGAGGCACCCTGGTGTGTTTTTGAGGCACCCTGGCATGTTTTTGATGTCTTTAGAGGCACCCTGGTGTGTTGTTGATGTCTTTAGAGGCACCCTGGAGTGTTTTTAATGCATTTAGAGGCACCATGGAGTGTTTTTGAGGCACCCTGGCATGTTTTAATGCATTTTGAGGCACCCTGGAGTGTTTTTGATGCATTTCGAGGCACCCTGACATGTTTTTGATGCATTTAGAGGCACCTTGGCATGTTTTTGAGGCACCATGGCATGTTTTTGATGCATTTAGAGGCACCCTGACATGTTTTTGATGCATTTAGAGGCACCTTGGCATGTTTTTGAGGCACCATGGCATGTTTTTGATGCATTTAGAGGCACCCTGGAGTGTTTTTGATGCATTTTGATGCATTTAGAGGCACCTTGGCATATTTTTGAGGCACCATGGCACGTTTTTGATGCATTTAGAAGTACCCTGGCGTGTTTTTGATGCATTCTGAGGCATCCTGATGTGTTTTTAATGCATTTATAGGAACCCTGGCATGTTTTTGAGGCACCCTGGCATGTTTTTGATGCATTTAGAGGCACCCTGGTGTGTTTTTGATGCATTTAGAGGCACCCTGGCATGTTTTTGATGCATTTAGAGGCACCCTGGTGTGTTTTTGATGCATTTATAGGAACCCTGGCATGTTTTTGAGGCACCCTGGCATATTTTTGATGTCTTTAGAGGCACCCTGGCATGTTTTTGATGCATTTAGAGGCACCCTGGTGTGTTTTTGATGCATTTAGAGGCACCCTGGCATGTTTTTGATGCATTTAGAGGCACCCTGGTGTGTTTTTGAGGCACCCTGGCGTGTTTTTGATGCCTTTAGAGGCACCCTGGCATGTTTTTAATGCATTTTGAGGCACCCTGGAGTATTTTTGATGCATTTTGAGGCACCCTGGCATGTTTTTGAGGTACCCTGGCATGTTCTTGATGTCTTTTAGAGGCACCCTGGCATGTTTTTATTGCATTTTGAGGCACCCTGGTGTGTGTTTGAGGCACCCTGTTGTGTTTTTGAGGCACCCTGGCATGTTTTGATCCCTTTAGAGGCACCCTGGCATGTTTTTAATGCATTTTGAGGCACCCTGGCATGTTTTTGAGGCACCCTGGCATGTTTTTGATGTCTTTAGAGGCACCCTGGTGTGTTTTTGATGCATTTTGAGGCACCCTGGTGTGTTTTTCATGCATTTAGAGGCACCCTGGTGTGTTTTTGATGCATTTAGAGGCACCCTGGAGTTGTTTTTGATGCATTTAGAGGCACCCTGGCATATTTTTTATGCATTTAGAGGCACCCTGGTGTGTTTTTGAGGTACCCTGGCATGTTTTTGATGCATTTAGAGGTACCATGGCATGTTTTTGATGTCTTTAGAGGCACCCTGGTGTGTTTTTGATGCATTTTGAGGCACCCTGGTGTGTTTTTGATGCATTTAGAGGCACCCTGGTGTGTTTTTGATGCATTTAGAGGCACCATGGCATGTTTTTGAGGTACCCTGGCATGTTTTTGATGCATTTAGAGGTACCCTGGAGTTGTTTTTGATGCATTTAGAGGCACCCTGGCATATTTTTGATGTCTTTAGAGGCACCCTGGCATGTTTTTGATGCATTTAGAGGCACCCTGGTGTGTTTTTGATGCATTTAGAGGCACCGTTGCGTGTTTTTTGAGGCACCCTGGCATGTTTTTGATGCATTTAGAGGCACCCTGGTGTGTTTTTGAGGCACCCTGGCGTGTTTTTGATGCCTTTAGAGGCACCCTGGTGTGTTTTTGAGGTACCCTGGCATGTTTTTGATGCATGTTGAGGCACCCTGGTGTGTTGTTGATGTCTTTAGAGGTACCCTGGAGTTGTTTTTGATGCATTTAGAGGCACCCTGGCATATTTTTTATGCATTTAGAGGCACCCTGGTGTGTGTTTGAGGCACCCTGGCATCTTTTTGAGGCACCCTGGCATGTTTTTGATGTCTTTAGTGGCACCCTGGTGTGTTTTTGATGCATTTTGAGGCACCCTGGTGTGTTGTTGATGTCTTTAGAGGCACCCTGGAGTGTTTTTGATGCATTTAGAGGCACCATGGCATGTTTTTAGGTACCCTGGCATGTTTTTGATGCATTTAGAGGTACCCTGGAGTTGTTTTTGATGCATTTAGAGGTACCCTGGAGTTGTTTTTGATGCATTTAGAGGCACCCTGGCATATTTTTGATGTCTTTAGAGGTGTGTTTTTGGATGCATTTAGAGGTACCTGAGTTGTTTTTGATGCTGGCATGTTTTTGATATGTTTTTTTGATGCATTTAGAGGTATATTTTGAATGCCCTGGCGTGTTTTTGATGGTGTGTTTTTTGAGGTACATTTTGAGGCACCCTGTTGTGTTTTTGATGCATTTAGAGGCATTTTTTGAGGCCCTGGTGTGTTTTTGAGGTATGTTTTTTGAGGTACCCTGGCATGTTTTTGATGCATTTAGAGGTACTACTGGCGTGTTTTTGATGCATTTTGAGGCACCCTGTTGTGTTTTTGATGCATTTAGAGGCACCCTGGTGTGTTTGAGGTACCCTGGCGTGTTTTTGATGTTTTTGAGGCACCCTGGCATGTTTTTGATGCATTTAGAGGCCCCCTGGCATGTTTTTGATGCATTTAGAGGGGACCCTGGCATGTTTTTGATGCATTTAGAGGCCCCCTGGCATGTTTTTGATGCATTTAGAGGCCCCCTGGCATGTTTTTGATGCATTTAGAGGGACCCTGGCATGTTTTTAATGCATTTTTGAGGAACCCTGACATGTTTTTGAGGTACCTTGGCATGTTTTTGATGCATTTAGAGGCACCCTGGCATGTTTTTGAGGCACCCTGGCATGTTTTTGATGCATTTAGAGGCCCCCTGGCATGTTTTTGAGGCACCCTGGTGTGTTTTTGATGCATTTAGAGGCACCATGTTTTTGATAATAATAATAATGCAAGTCTTATATAGCGCTGTCTTACCCTAACTTGCCAGGCAAGCTTCTGAAGCCACAGCCGAAGCTGTAGCTCATCGGGTCTCGAGGCGCTTATATAGTAACATAGTCACTATTACCCAAATCAATGGTACTCATTTTACCGACCTCGGAAGGATTGAAGGCTGAGTGGACCCCGCCGGGATCGAACCTGCGACCCTGAGGGCTCAGGTGATCACAGATTGCCCGCTGAGCCATCTTACCAGCATTTAGAGGTACCCTGGAGTTGTTTTTGATGCATTTAGAGGGACCCTGGCATGTTTTTAATGCATTTTGAGGGACCCTGACGTGTTTTTGAGGTACCTTGGCATGTTTTTAATGCATTTTGAGGCACCCTGGTGTGTGTTTGAGGCACCCTGGCATCTTTTTGAGGCACCCTGGCATGTTTTTGATGTCTTTAGTGGCACCCTGGTGTGTTTTTGATGCATTTTGAGGCACCCTGGTGTGTTGTTGATGTCTTTAGAGGCACCCTGGAGTGTTTTTGATGCATTTAGAGGCACCATGGCATGTTTTTTAGGTACCCTGGCATGTTTTTGATGCATTTAGAGGTACCCTGGACTTGTTTTTGATGCATTTAGAGGCACCCTGGCATATTTTTGATGTCTTTAGAGGTACCCTGGCATGTTTTTGATGCATTTAGAGGTACCCTGGTGTGTTTTTGAGGTACCCTGGCATGTTTTTGATGCATTTAGAGGTACCCTGGCGTGTTTTTGATGCATTTTGAGGCACCCTGTTGTGTTTTTGATGCATTTTGAGGCATCTTGGTGTGTTTTTGATGCATTTAGAGGCACCCTGGCATGTTTTTGAGGCACCCTGGCATGTTTTTGATGTCTTTAGAGGCACCCTGGTGTGTTGTTGATGTCTTTAGAGGCACCCTGGAGTGTTTTTAATGCATTTAGAGGCACCATGGAGTGTTTTTGAGGCACCCTGGCATGTTTTAATGCATTTTGAGGCACCCTGGTGTGTGTTTGAGGCACCCTGGCATCTTTTTGAGGCACCCTGGCATGTTTTTGATGTCTTTAGTGGCACCCTGGTGTGTTTTTGATGCATTTTGAGGCACCCTGGTGTGTTGTTGATGTCTTTAGAGGTACCCTGGAGTTGTTTTTGATGCATTTAGAGGCACCCTGGCATATTTTTTATGCATTTAGAGGCACCCTGGTGTGTTTGTTTGAGCCACCCTGCATCTTTTTGAGGCACCCTGGCATGTTTTTGATGTCTTTAGTGGCACCCTGGTGTGTTTTTGATGCATTTTGAGGCACCCTGGTGTGTTTTGATGTCTTTAGAGGCACCCTGGAGTGTTTTTGATGCATTTAGAGGCACCTGGCATGTTTTTAGGTACCCTGGCATGTTTTTGATGCATTTAGAGGTACCCTGGAGTTTTTTGATGCATTTAGAGGTACCCTGGAGTTTTTTGTGCATTTTGATGCATTTAGAGGCACCCTGGCATATTTTTGATGTCTTTAGAGGCACCCTGGCATGTTTTTGATACATTTAGAGGTACCCTGGCGTGTTTTTGATGCATTTTGAGGCACCCTGTTGTGTTTTTGATATTACATTTAGAGGCACCCTGGTGTGTTTTTGAGGTACCCTGGCATGTTTTTGATGCATTTAGAGGTACCCTGGCGTGTTTTTGATGCATTTAGAGGCACCCCTGTTGTGTTTTTGATGCATTTAGAGGCACCTGGCATGTTTTTGAGGCACCCTGGCATTTTTGTGCATTTAGAGGCACTGGTGTGTTTTTGATGCATTTAGAGGCCCCCTGGCATGTTTTTGATGCATTTAGAGGGACCCCTGGCATGTTTTTGATGCATTTAGAGGCCCGGACGTATTTTTGGGTACCTTGCATGTTTTTGATGCATTTAGAGGCCCCTGGCATGTTTTTGATGCATTTAGAGGCACCCTGGCATGTTTTTAATGCATTTTGAGGAACCCTGACGTGTTTTTGAGGTACCTTGGCATGTTTTTGATGCATTTAGAGGCACCCCTGGCATGTTTTTGAGGCACCCTGGATGTTTTTGATGCATTTAGAGGCCCCTGGCATGTTTTTGAGGCACCCTGGTGTGTTTTTGATGCATTTAGAGGCACCATGTTTTTGATAATAATAATAATGCAAGTCTTATATAGCGCTGTCTTACCCTAACTTGCCAGGCAAGCTTCTGAAGCACAGCCGAAGCTGTATTAGCTCATCGGGTCTCGAGGCGCTTATATAGTAACATAGTCACTATTACCAAATCAATGGTACTCATTTTACCGACCTCGGAAGGATGAAGCTGAGTGGACCCCGCCGGGATCGAACCTGGCGACCCTGAGGGCTCAGGTGATCACAGATTGCCCGCTGAGCCATCTTACCAGCATTTAGAGGTACCCTGGAGTTGTTTTTGATGCATTTAGAGGGACCCTGGCATGTTTTTAATGCATTTTGAGGGACCCTGACGTGTTTTTGAGGTACCTTGGCATGTTTTTAATGCATTTTGAGGCACCCTGGTGTGTGTTTGAGGCACCCTGGCATCTTTTTGAGGCACCCTGGCATGTTTTTGATGTCTTTAGTGGCACCCTGGTGTGTTTTTGATGCATTTTGAGGCACCCTGGTGTGTTGTGATGTCTTTAGAGGCACCCTGGATGTTTTTGATGCATTTAGAGGCACCATGGCATGGTTTTTTAGGTACCCTGGCATGTTTTTGATGCATTTAGAGGTACCTGACTTGTTTTTGATGCATTTAGAGGCACCCTGGCCTATTTTTGATGTCTTTAGAGGCTACCCTGGCATGTTTTTGATGCATTTAGAGGTACCCTGGTGTGTTTTTGAAGGTACCCTGGCATGTTTTTGATGCATTTAGAGGTACCCTGGCGTGTTTTTGATGCATTTTGAGGCACCCTGGTTGTGTTTTTGATGCATTTTGAGCATCTTGGTGTGTTTTTGATGCATTTAGAGGCACCCTGGCATGTTTTTGAGGCACCCTGGCATGTTTTTGATGTCTTTAGAGGCACTTTTAGAGGCACTAGAAACACCCTGGTGTGTGTTTGGAGGCACCCTGGCATGTTTTTGATGTCTTTAGTGGCACCCTGGTATATTTTTGATGCATTTAGAGGCACCTGGATTGGTTTTGATGCATTTTGAGGTACCCTGGCATGTTTTTGATGTCTTTAGAGGCACCCTGTGTGTCTTTGATGCATTTTGAGGCACCCTGGCGTGTTTTTGATGCATTTAGAGCACCCTGGTGTGTTTTTTTGAGGCACCCTGGCATGTTTTTGATGTCTTTAGAGGCACCCTGGTGTTTGTTGATGTCTTTAGAGGCACCCTGGAGTGTTTTTAATGCATTTAGAAGCACCATGGAGTGTTTTTGAGGCACCCTGGCATGTTTTAATGCATTTTGAGGCACCCTGGAGTGTTTTTGATGCATTTCGAGGCACCCTGACATGTTTTTGATGCATTTAGAGGCACCTTGGCATGTTTTTGAGGCACCATGGCATGTTTTTGATGCATTTAGAGGCACCCTGACATGTTTTTGATGCATTTAGAGGCACCTTGGCATGTTTTTGAGGCACCATGGCATGTTTTTGATGCATTTAGAGGCACCCTGGAGTGTTTTTGATGCATTTTGATGCATTTAGAGGCACCTTGGCATATTTTTGAGGCACCATGGCACGTTTTTGATGCATTTAGAAGTACCCTGGCATGTTTTTGATGCATTTAGAGGCACCCTGGTGTGTTTTTGATGCATTTAGAGGCACCCTGGCATGTTTTTTGAGGCACCCTGGCATGTTTTTGATGCATTTAGAGGCACCCTGGTGTGTTTTTGAGGCACCCTGGTGTGTTTTTGATGCCTTTAGAGGCACCCTGGCATGTTTTTAATGCATTTTGAGGCACCCTGGAGTATTTTTGATGCATTTTGAGGCACCCTGGCATGTTTTTGAGGTACCCTGGCATGTTTTTGATGTCTTTTAGAGGCACCCTGGCATGTTTTAATGCATTTTGAGGCACCCTGGTGTGTGTTTGAGGCACCCTGTTGTGTTTTTGAGGTACCCTGGCGTGTTTTGATCCCTTTAGAGGCACCCTGGCATGTTTTTAATGCATTTAGAGGCACCTGGCCTTGTTTTTGAGGCACCCTGGCATGTTTTTGATGTCTTTAGAGGCACCCTGGTGTGTTTTTGATGCATTTTGAGGCACCCTGGTTGTGTTTTTGATGCATTTAGAGGCACCTGGTGTGTTTTTGATGCATTTAGAGGCACCCTGGCATGTTTTTGAGGTACCCTGGCATGTTTTTGATGCATTTAGAGGTACCCTGGAGTTGTTTTTGATGCATTTAGAGGCACCCTGGCATATTTTTGATGCATTTAGAGGCACCCAGATGTGTTTTTGAGGTACCCTGGCATGTTTTTGATGCATTTAGAGGTACCCTGGCATGTTTTTGATGCATTTAGAGGCACCCTGGTGTGTTTTTGATGCATTTAGAGGCACCATGGCATGTTTTTGAGGTACCCTGGCATGTTTTTGATGCATTTAGAGGCACCCTGGCATATTTTTGATGTCTTTAGAGGCACCCTGGCATGTTTTTGATGTCTTTAGAGGCACCCTGGTGTGTTTTTGATGCATTTTGAGGCACCCTGGTGTGTTTTTGATGCATTTAGAGGCACCCTGGTGTGTTTTTGATGCATTTAGAGGCACCCTGGCATGTTTTTGAGGTACCCTGGCATGTTTTTGATGCATTTAGAGGTACCCTGGAGTTGTTTTTGATGCATTTAGAGGCACCCTGGCATATTTTTGATGCATTTAGAGGCACCCAGATGTGTTTTTGAGGTACCCTGGCATGTTTTTGATGCATTTAGAGGTACCCTGGCATGTTTTTGATGCATTTAGAGGCACCCTGGTGTGTTTTTGATGCATTTAGAGGCACCATGGCATGTTTTTTGAGGTACCCTGGCATGTTTTTGATGCATTTAGAGGCACCCTGGCATATTTTTGATGTCTTTAGAGGCACCCTGGCATGTTTTTGATGCATTTAGAGGCACCCTGGTGTGTTTTTGATGCATTTAGAGGCACCGTTGCATGTTTTTGAGGCACCCTGGCATGTTTTTGATGTCTTTAGAGGCACCCTGGTGTGTTTTTGAGGTACCCTGGCATGTTTTTAATGCATTTTGAGGCACCCTGGTGTGTGTTTGAGGCACCCTGGCATCTTTTTGAGGCACCCTGGCATGTTTTTGATGTCTTTAGTGGCACCCTGGTGTGTTTTTGATGCATTTTGAGGCACCCTGGTGTGTTGTTGATGTCTTTAGAGGCACCCTGGAGTGTTTTTGATGCATTTAGAGGCACCATGGCATGTTTTTAGGTACCCTGGCATGTTTTTGATGCATTTAGAGGTACCCTGGAGTTGTTTTTGATGCATTTAGAGGCACCCTGGCATATTTTTGATGTCTTTAGAGGCACCCTGGCATGTTTTTGATGCATTAGAGGCACCCTGGTGTGTTTTTGAGGTACCCTGGCATGTTTTTGATGCATTTAGAGGTACCCTGGCGTGTTTTTGATGCATTTTGAGGCACCCTGTTGTGTTTTTGATGCATTTTGAGGCATCCTGGTGTGTTTTTGATGCATTTAGAGGCACCCTGGCATGTTTTTGAGGCACCCTGGCATGTTTTTGATGCATTTAGAGCCCCCTGGCATGTTTTTGATGCATTTAGAGGGACCCTGGCATGTTTTTAATGCATTTTGAGGGACCCTGACGTGTTTTTGAGGTACCTTGGCATGTTTTTGATGCATTTAGAGGCACCCTGGCATGTTTTTGAGGCACCCTGGCATGTTTTTGATGCATTTAGAGGCCCCCTGGCATGTTTTTTGAGGCACCCTGGCATGTTTTTGATGTCTTGAGTGGCACCCTGGTGTGTTTTTTGATGCATTTTAGAGGCACCATGTTTTTGATAAATAATAATAATGCAAGCTTATATAGCGCTGTCTTACCCTAACTTGCCAGGCAAGCTTCTGAAGCCACAGCCGAAGCTGTAGCTCATCGGGTCTCGAGGCGCTTATATAGTAACATAGTCACTATTACCCAAATCAATGGTACTCATTTTACCGACCTCGGAAGGATTGAAGGTTGAGTGGACCCCGCCGGGATCGAACCTGCGACCCTGAGGGCTCAGGTGATCACAGATTGCTGCAACGGAGCATTAGCCCGCTGAGCCATCTTACCAGCATTTAGAGGTACCCTGGAGTTGTTTTCAATGCATTTAGAGGCACCCTGGTGTGTTTTTGATGCATTTATAGGCACCCTGGCATGTTTTTGAGGCACCCTGGCATGTTTTTGATGCTTTTAGAGGCACCCAGGTGTGTTTTTGATGCATTTAGAGGCACCCTGGCATGTTTTTGAGGTACCCTGGCATGTTTTTGATGCATTTAGAGGTACCCTGGTGTGTTTTTGATGCATTTTGAGGCACCCTGGTGTGTTTTTGATGCATTTTGAGGCACCCTGGCATGTTTTTGAGGCACCCTGGCATGTTTTTGATGCATTTAGAGGCACCCTGGCATATTTTTGATGTCTTTAGAGGCACCCTGGCATGTTTTTTGATGCATTTAGAGGCACCCTGGAATGTTTTTGAGGTACCCTGGCATGTTTTTGATGCATTTAGAGGTACCCTGGGTGTTTTTGATGCATTTTGAGGCACCAGGTGTGTTTTGATGCATTTTGAGGCACCCCTGGTATGTTTTTTGAGGCACCCTGGCATGTTTTTGATGCATTTAGAGGTACCCTGGCATATTTTTGATGTCTTTAGAGGCACCCTGGCATGTTTTTGATGCATTTAGAGGCACCCTGGCATGTTTTTGAGGCACCCTGGCATGCATTTAGAGGCACCATGGCATGTTTTTGATAATAATAATAATGCAAGTCTTATATAGCGCTGTCTTACCCTAACTTGCCAGGCAAGCTTCTGAAGCCACAGCCGAAGCTGTAGCTCATCGGTTCTCGAGGCGCTATACATATCACTATTACCCCAATCAATAGTACTCATTTAACCGACCTCGGAAGGATTGAAGGCTGAGTGGACCCCGCCGGGATCGAACCTGCGATCCTGAGGGCTCAGGTGATCACAGATTGCTGCAACGGAGCATTAGCCCGCTGAGCCATCTTACCAGCATTTAGAGGTACCCTGGAGTTGTTTTTGATGCATTTAGAGACACCCTGGCATATTTTTGATGTCTTTAGAGGCACCCTGGTGTGTTTTTGAGGTACCCTGGCATGTTTTTAATGCATTTTGAGGCACCCTGGTGTGTGTTTGAGGCACCCTGGCATCTTTTTGAGGCACCCTGGCATGTTTTTGATGTCTTTAGTGGCACCCTGGTGTGTTTTTGATGCATTTTGAGGCACCCTGGTGTGTTGTTGATGTCTTTAGAGGCACCATGGCATGTTTTTAGGTACCCTGGCATGTTTTTGATGCATTTAGAGGTACCCTGGAGTTGTTTTTGATGCATTTAGAGGCACCCTGGCATAGTTTTGATGTCTTTTAGAGGCACCCTGTTGTGTTTTTGATGCCTTTTGAGGCATCCTGGTGAGTTTTTTTGATGCATTAAGAGCACCCTGGCATGTTTTTGAGGCACCCTGGCATGTTTTTGATGCATTTAGCGGCCCCCTGGGCATGTTTTTAAATGCATTTTGAGGGACCCTGACGTGTTTTTGAGAGTACCTTGGCATGTGTTTTGATGCATTTAGAGGCACCCTGGCATTTTTGAGGCACCCTGGCATGTTTTTGATGCATTTAGAGGCCCCCTGGCATGTTTTTGAGGCACCCTGGCATGTTTTTGATGTCTTTAGTGGCACCCTGGTGTGTTTTTGATGGCATTTAGAGGCACCATGTTTTTGATAATAATAATAATGGCAAGTCTTATATAGCGCTGTCTTACCCTAGACTTGCCAGGCAAGCTTCTGAAGCCACAGCCTGAAGCTGTAGCTCAATCGGGTCTTCGAGGCGCTTATACAGTAACATAGTCACTATTACCCAAATCACATGGTACTCATTTTACCGACCTCGGAAGGATTGAAGTTGAGTGGACCCCGACGGGATCGAACCTGCGACCCTGAGGGCTCAGGTGATCACAGATTGCTGCAACGGAGCATTAGCCCGTGAGCCATCTTACCAGCATTTAGAGGTACCCTGGAGTTGTTTCAATGCATTTAGAGGCACCCTGGTGTGTTTTTGATGCATTTAGAGGCACCCTGTCATGTTTTTTGAGGCACCCCTGGATGTTTTTTTGATGCTTTTAGAGGCACCCCCGGTGTGTTTTTGATGCATTTAGAGAGGCACCCTGGCATGTTTTTGAGGTACCCTGGCATGTTTTTGATGCATTTAGAGGTACCCTGGTGTGTTTTTGATGCATTTTGAGCACCCTGGTATGTTTTTGATGCATTTATAGGCACCCTGGCATGCTTTTGATGCATTTAGAGGCACCCTGGCATATTTTTTGATGTCTTTAGAGGCACCCTGGCATGTTTTTGATGC
Source organism: Rana kukunoris (assembly GCA_029574335.1). Classification (NCBI taxonomy): domain Eukaryota; kingdom Metazoa; phylum Chordata; class Amphibia; order Anura; family Ranidae; genus Rana; species Rana kukunoris. The sequence goes on from JAJQKJ010001242.1 coordinate 41,917, forward strand.
ATTTTAGAGGCACCCTGGAATGTTTTTGAGGTACCCTGGCATGTTTTTTGATGCATTTAGAGGTACCCTGTGTGTTTTTGATGCATTTTGAGGCACCGTGGCTATGTTTTTGATAATAATAATAATGCAAGTCTTATATAGCGCTGTCCTACCCTAACTTGCCAGGCAAGCTTCTGAAGCCACAGCCGAAGCTGTAGCTCATCCGGGTCTCGAGGCGCTTATATAGTAACATAGTCACTATTACTAACCCAAATCAATAGTACTCATTTTACCGACCTCGGAAGATTGAAGCTGAGTGGACCCCGCCGGGATCGAAACTGCGATCCTGAGGGCTCAGGTGATCACAGATTGCTGCAATGGAGCATTAGCCCCGCTGAGCCATCTTACCAGCATTTAGAGGTACCCTGGAGTTGTTTTTGATGCATTTAGAGGCACCCTGGCATGTTTTTTGAGGCACCCTGGCATGTTTTTGATGCTTTAGAGGCACCCCCGGTGTTTTTTTGATGCATTTAGAGGCACCCAGGCATGTTTTTGAGGTACCCTGGCATGTTTTTGATGCATTTAGAGGTACCCTGGAGTTGTTTTTGATGCATTTAGAGGCACCCTGGTGTGTTTTTTGAGGTACCCTGGCATGTTTTTGATGCAATTTTGAGGCATCCTGGTGTGTTTTTGATGCATTTTAGAGGCACCCTGGCATGTTTTTGAGGCACCCTGGCATGTTTTTGAGGTACCCTGGCATGTTTTTAATGCATTTAGAGGCACCCTGGTGTGTTTTTGATGCATTTATAGGCACCCTGGCATGTTTTTGAGGCACCCTGGCATGTTTTTGATGCATTTAGAGGCACCCCGGTGTGTTTTTGATGCATTTAGAGGCACCCTGGCATGTTTTTGAGGTACCCTGGCATGTTTTTGATGCATTTAGAGGTACCCTGGTGTGTTTTTAATGCATTTTGAGGCACCCTGGTGTGTTTTTGATGCATTTTGAGGCACCCTGGTATGTTTTTGATGCATTTATAGGCACCCTGGCATGTTTTTGAGGCACCCTGGCATGTTTTTGATGCATTTAGAGGCACCCTGGCATATTTTTGATGTCTTTAGAGGCACCCTGGCATGTTTTTGATGCATTTAGAGGCACCCTGGAATGTTTTTGAGGTACCCTGGCATGTTTTTGATGCATTTAGAGGTACCCTGGTGTGTTTTTGATGCATTTTGAGGCACCCTGGTGTGTTTTTGATGCATTTATAGGCACCCTGGCATCTTTTTGAGGCACCCTGGCATGTTTTTGATGTCTTTAGTGGCACCCTGGTGTGTTTTTGATGCATTTTGAGGCACCCTGGTGTGTTGTTGATGTCTTTAGAGGCACCCTGGAGTGTTTTTGATGCATTTAGAGGCACCATGGCATGTTTTTAGGTACCCTGGCATGTTTTTGATGCATTTAGAGGTACCTTGGAGTTGTTTTTGATGCATTTAGAGGCCTGGCATGTTTTTGATGCATTTAGAGGCACCCTGGTGTGTTTTTGATGCATTTAGAGGCACCCTGGCATGTTTTTTGAGGTACCCTGGCATGTTTTTGATGCATTTAGAGGTACCCTGGAGTTGTTTTTGATGCATTTAGAGGCACCCTGGCATATTTTTGATGTCTTTAGAGGCACCGGCATGTTTTTGATGCATTTAGAGGCACCCTGGTGGTTTTTTGATGCATTTAGAGGCACCCTGGCATGTTTTTGATGCATTTAGAGGCACCCCTGGTGTGTTTTTTTGAGGCACCCTGGCGTGTTTTTGATGCCTTTAGAGGCACCCTGGCATGTTTTTAATGCATTTTGAGGCACCCTGGAGTATTTTTGATGCATTTTGAGGCACCCTGGCATGTTTTTGAGGTACCCTGGCATGTTCTTGATGTCTTTTACAGGCACCCTGGCATGTTTTTATTGCATTTTGAGGCACCCTGGTGTGTGTTTGAGGCACCCTGTTGTGTTTTTGAGGCACCCTGGCGTGTTTTGATCCCTTTAGAGGCACCCTGGCATGTTTTTAATGCATTTAGAGGCACTCTGGAGTATTTTTGATGCATTTGAGGCACCCTGGTGTGTGTTTGAGGCACCCTGTTGTGTTTTTGAGGCACCCTGGCGTGTTTTGATCCCTTTAGAGGCACCCTGGCATGTTTTTAATGCATTTTGAGGCACCCTGGCATGTTTTTGAGGCACCCTGGCATGTTTTTGAGGTACCCTGGCATGTTTTTGATGTCTTTAGAGGCACCCTGGTGTGTTTTTGATGCATTTTGAAGCACCCTGGTGTGTTTTTGATGCATTTAGAGGCACTCTGGCATGTTTTTGAGGTACCCTGGCATGTTTTTGATGCATTTAGAGGTACCTTGGAGTTGTTTTTGATGCATTTAGAGGCACCCTGGCATATTTTTGATGCATTTAGAGGCACCCTGGTGTGTTTTTGATGCATTTAGAGGCACCCTGGCATGTTTTTGATGTCTTTAGAGGCACCCTGGTGTGTTTTTGATGCATTTAGAGGCACCCTGGAGTGTTTTTGATGCATTTAGAGGCACCATGGAGTGTTTTTGAGGCACCCTGGCATGTTTTTGATGCATTTTGAGGCACCCTGGTGTGTTTTTGATGCATTTAGAGGCACCCTGGCAAATTTTTAATGCATTTAGATGCACCCTGGCATTTTTTCGATGCCTTTAGAGGCACCCTGGAGTGTTTTTGATGCATTTAGAGGCACCTTGGCATGTTTTTGATGCATTTAGAGGCACCCTGGTGTGTTTTTGAGGTACCCTGGCATGTTTTTTGATGCATTTAGAGGTACCCTGGCGTGTTTTTGATGCATTTTGAGGCACCCTGGTGTGTATTTTGATGCATTTTGAGGGCACCCTGGTGTGTATTTGATGCATTTAGAGGCACCCTGGTGTGTTTTGATGCAGTTAGAGGCACCCTGGCGTGTTTTGGCGGCACCCTGGCATGTTTTTGATGCATTTAGAGGCACCCTGGTGTGTTTTTGATGCATTTTGAGGCACCCCTGGTGTGTTTTATAGGCACCCTGGCATGTTTTTGAGGTACCCTGGCATGTTTTTGATGTCAGTTTTCAGGCAGACTTCATCAGGAGCTCCATGTAAGTCTATGGGTGGGCAGGTGTAAATTTGGCAACCTGGTCTGGAAAAAAACTGGAAATTTTCTGCGTTTTTTTTTACGTAAACATGATGGTTTGGAAGTAGCCTGATATAAATGGACACAAATCTATTTATATCTGGCTACCTACCTGTATATCTCTTATTGGGTCCAGCAATCTCTTGCAGAAAAAAAAAACTGAATGCACATGGAAATCACATACCCGATTTAGCAGGGGATCTGTCCATGGAATGAAGGGTGCCCCGTGAAAGGCATCTGAAGTAAAAATACTTTAGCTTTTTACAACAGATAAGAACTTCCATGGACCAATAAATTGTGATCCTGCATGCACTGACCCCACTTACCATACTCAGACCATGCACCCTGCTATTTCTCAAATAGGGTCATGACCTACCAGCTTGCATTGGCAAGCAATAGACATAAAGCTATTATACGGTAATCATAAAATATACATCAAAGACATGCTGTTTGCAAGTTAATGCTCAGAAGAGCAGACAAAAATGCAGCAAAGGTGCCAACCTATTAATAATAACTCAAGTATTGCACAGCCTCCGAAACCACACACACGTTAGCCAAATATGGATTTATTGGAGATTTAAAAGAAGATTCTCCATGGAAAAGGCTACGTGGTGAGGAGTGAGTGAAAAACGTATAGAGCGCAACACTTGCGAACTAAATTGCCTCTGGGCGCTATTTCCATTCCTTGGGTAAAGGAAGGCTCTGCCTTCAGAAGAGATGAGTTTTAATCATTCTCCTGAAGGCCAAGTGATCCGGCTCCAGTCGGATGGTGGTTGGTAGTGCATTCCACAGTCGCGGTCCTTGGACAGCAAATCTCCGATCTCCTTTGGATTTGTATCTTGCCTTGGGTATGTGCAGTAGGTTTTGATTTGTGGATCGCAGAGTGCGATTGGGGTTGTGGGCTTTTATTTTTTCGCATAGATATTGGGGAGCGATTCCTTGAATACACTTGTGTGTAAGGCAGAGTGCCTTAAAAGTGATTCTGTCCTTCACTGGTAGCCAGTGAAGGGATCTAAGCGAAGGGGGAGATTGACTCCCATGGTTTTTTACCAGTCACTAATCGTGCGGCCCGTATTTTGAACGACTTGCAGACGAGTGATTTGGTATTTGGGGAGTCCTAAATAGAGGGCATTTGCGTAGTCAAGTCTGGAATTGATGATTGTTCCCACTACGACTGCAATGTCCTCTTTAGGGATGAAAGGGGTGAGTCGGCGTAACTGGCGCAGCAGATGATGGGATCCGCTGACTACCGCTCCTATTTGTGCATCCATTGTCATGTGGGAGTCAAAAATGACTCCGAGACTTTTGACTTTGGTGCTCGGGGCGATATTTTTCCCAGGATGGGCGGGGGGGTCCAAGTTGAGGTGGGGAGACTTTTCCTGTTTGCGTGAAACAGGAGAAGCTCTGTTTTTGAACCATTGAGTTTAAGATAACTGGATGTCATCCAGTTATCTATTAGAGTGAGGGATCTCTCTAATCCAAGAGAATGATCCTTTCGTTACTGACGCGGAGAATACAGTTGTGTGTCGTCTGCGTAGGAATGGTAAAGTAGCTTCTGGTCGCTGATGATCTCAAAGAGGGGACGGAGATAGATATTGAACAGTACCGGTGACAAGGGAGATCCCTGAGGGACTCCGCATGATACGGTACGCAGAGTTCCCTTTCACTGCAAGGGGAGACTCTGATGTAAGGGAGAACTCTGAGACTCTAACATAAAGGGACGCTCTGGGAACCCTGATTTATGGGCTCTGATGTATGGAGAAGACTCTGATGTAAGGGGGAACACTGTGGCCTCTGGTGTAAAGGGAGAACTCTGATGGAAGGGGTGCTCTGAGAACCCCAATTTACCTTAGTGTACTCACTCAGAGACAGGAGAGAGACAGGGGAGACTTTAGTCAGCACCTCTAATCCAGATGTATCTGCGTCTGCTGGGCTTCAAATGTGCCTCCCCTACTTCCCTTTTCTTATTGGATTGGAATGTGGGCAGACATAGAGGGGTAGATGTGGGAGGAAGAGGAGCAGATCATGCCCTCTCTCCCTCCCCCTCTGTGTGTTGGGGGGGTAGGGGTTGTTAGTGCTGGATTTGGGACAGTGTGAAAGAGTGTAACAGACATATGCAGCATAGACAACTGCAGCCAGCAACCCTGCTGGGAAGCCATAGTCCGGTCTGAATAATGTGTCCGGATTTCAGGCGGTCTGAAACCCGGACACATGATTCCAAACCCGAACTGTCGGGATGAATCCTGGGACAGGTAGCAACCCTAGCCGTTTGCGGGGATGCATAAAGCGGGTGGGCGGGGAGATGACGTAATTCTCTCTCTCTTTCTGCTTTCATTGGGCGGCTGCGCCACGACTCTGTGTAGAGTAGCCTTGCACGTATGTAGGGCCGGACAGATGGCGTCATCTCTCTGCTCGGGCAGCTGAATTTCCAATGGATCTCCCCGGATATATAGCGACGGTATGGCCCGCCAATGTGTCCTGTGCGTTGCGGCCGGGCTGAAGAGGCGGACCGGGGGTTGACGACCCTGCTCTAAATTATACCCTCCAGCAGTTCCAGAAGCAGGGGGAGGGCCCTCGGAGCTCTAAACAGCACAACAATCCAAACAATTAAAGCGGAGTTCCTCCCAAAAATGGAACTTCCGCTTAATCCACTCTACACTCCTTACATGCCACATTTGGCATGTAATTGTTTTTGGGGGGGAGTGGGACTTCCTGTCCCACTTCCTCCTTCCTGCCGAGGGGCTGGTTAGGCGATGAGCTTAATCGCCTACAGCAGCCCCTCCCTGTAGGCGATCACCTAGGACACTGACAGGTCCTAGACGATCGCCTATCCAATCAGCGGCGGGCCGCGCGTGCATACACAGTGCGGCTCGCGCATGTGCAGTGGGTTCCTGGCCGTGAAGCCGAAGGCTGTCACGGCTGGGTGCCCACAGTCGGAATAAAGACGCCCGGCCGGGAAGGGGGGGGAGAGCCGCCGTTTTCGATCAGGTAATCTGATTCTGGTAATCAGTAACTGATTGGCTGAAGCGTCATCGAGGGCGGGACGAGGGACATCGACGACGGTAGATAGAAGCCAGAAAGGTAAGTGCCAGGGGGGTACTGGGCATGGTGGCTACAAGTGGGGGCACAGTGGCGACAATTGGGGGCACAGTGGGGCGACAATTGGGGGCACAGTGGCTGTGTTTGATGGCATAGTGGTGACAATTAATGGCATGGCACAGTGGCGACAATTGGGGGCACAGTGGTGAACAATTGATGGCACAGTGGCTGCGTTTGAATGGCATGGCACAGTGGCTGCGTTTTGAATGGCATGGCACAGTGGCTGCGTTTTAAATGGCCTGGCACAGTGGCTGCGTTTTAATGGCATGGCACAGTGGCTGCGTTTTAATGGCATGGCACAGTGGCTGCGTTTTAATGGCATGGCACAGTGGCTGCGTTTTGACACCGACCTTTAACTCCCTGGTCACAGGCAGATGGATTAGCAGCAGAGCCCACAACGGCGCACGTCTCCTAGGGAGTAGGAACCGTGTATGCTATAGCTCCAGGCAGGCGTAGCTAGGCAGGCAGGGTCACTTTAGTCCAGCCACTCAGCCCAGCCTTCAGCCTCCCGCCTCCTGCCTCAGTGCAGATCGCCACAGGTGAATCCAGCCTTCCCCAGCATCCCTCCTTCCCTCCTTTGCAGCGTGGCTAACAAGGTAAGACCTGGTCTGTCTCCTTGAGGGCGGCCGTCCTTGTCAGGATAAGCCGCCGTTTTCGATCCTGAGAATCAGACGACCGGCTCACTCTCCCTGCATCCAAACAAGACATAGCCCCCCCCGCCATCTCCTCTCATCCCCTCGGCCATCCCTATAGTTTACAGACCGAGGGAACCACTGCTACGGGATCGCGGCCGCAATCGCGGCAGTCGCATCCCTCTCACCCGCTCCTCGCTTACGGTATACGCTCAGCCACCCGAGGACCTTCTCTGTAGCGCCCCGATAAGTTATTCTCTCCCCCTTACTGCCCCCTGTACCCTAGCCCCCAGCTCGGGCCTATCCCCTGGACGCCGGCCATCTTGGTACTTCCTACTCCCACATCATTAATACCACCTTCACCTTTCCTCTGGACTAACCCCCGTAGTTAATCCAGGGGTACGCATCCCCCACGCCCCCCCATTTAAAATAAAGTAATTGATCCAGGGTTCCTTTACCGATCGCCAGCAGGGATCAGGAAGGAATTTTTTTCCACAGTCGCTGCACATTGGCACTGGCACGCCTGGGGTTTTTTGCCTTCCTCTGGACCAATTTCAGGGAGGGAAGACTTAAAAAGTGACAGTTTTACTTGGATATTCTCCCTCCCAGCGTAACCAATACCCCCCCCCCCCCACTCATATCACAATTATTCCCTGTGCTGTTTTTTGCCTCTTCATCACAGAAAGCTGGCTCACAGGCGATTGCAATAAATAGGAGTGAAAGCTGCGCTCAGGATAGCCTATTCTGGGGTAAAGGAATAAGAGTGTGGCTGCAGCCCCCCCTAA
>JAJQKJ010000166.1:0-70008 GCA_029574335.1 Rana kukunoris
GTTTTTAATGACATGAAATTCTCCTGCAAATTCCAAGAGCTGACAATTCATTATAGCCGCGAGTCAGTTTTAAATGGCTTTTTTCCTTCAGAATGTCATTTTTTCACATGCTGACATTACACCCAGGGCCGCCATCAGGGGGGTACAGGCAGTACACCTGCAGGGCCGCCATTAGGGGGGTACAGGCATTACACCGCCCGGGGGTCCCCAGGGGCCCCCAGGGGCCCGGATGGGAACCACCCTAAAACAAAAAAAACAATTTTTTTTTTTTTTTTTTTTGTTTAAGGGCTCCGAAGGTCCCCAGGGGCCCGGAGGCCACTAAGGGGCCCCAGATGGCAAGCCCTTTTTTTAAAATAAAATATATATATTTAAAAAAATATATATATTTTTTTTAATATATTTTTTTTTTTTTTTTTTTAAGGAAAGGGCCCAGAGGTCCCCAGGGCCCTGGAAGGCTACCCCTTGTTTTTTTTTACTTTTTTTCGATAAATGTTATATTTAAAAAATATATATATATGTATTTTTCTCTTTTTGTATTTTTATTTGATAAAGAGCACAGAGGTCCCCAGGGCCCCGGATGGCTACCCCCCTTTTTTATATATATTTTTCTTTATTTCTTATTTTCTGTCAAAATTTTTGTATAAAGGGCCCCTCCGCTCCTCAATTTGTGGCAACCACCCCCCCCCCCCCGCTTCTCAATTTCATGCGGCAGCACCCCCCCCCCGGTTCTCCTGCTCCAGGGGGGCCCATGCCTGAAGCTGTGTAAGGGGGCCCAAAATTCATGATGGCGGCCCTGTACACCTGTAAGGGGCCCGGGGGTCCGGAGGTGCCCAGATGCCTGGAGGCCCCCCAGCGCCCCAGATGGTAACCCCCCTCTTTTTTTTTTTGTATATATATTTGTTAGTTGGTTTTTGTAGGATTTTTTATTAAAGGGCCAATTTTGGAATTTAATATTTTTTGCAGTCTGGAGGTAGGTCCCCAGGGCCCCGGGTGGCAACCCCCAAATTTTTTGTTATTAAAGGGCCAATGTTTTGGTTTTAGGGGTCTGGAGGTCCCCAGTGGCCTGTCCCCAGTGGCCCGGAGAATCCCCAGGGCTCCAGATGACAACCCCCCACCTTTACAAAAAAATCAAAAAAAACATATGATATATTTTTTGGTTATTTTTTAAACATATATATATATATAATATAATTTTGAAAGCTCCCAGAGGCCCCCCCCTTTTGCTTCTAAAAATGTTATAAACATTTTCCCCAGGTTTGTTTTTTTTTACTTTAATTTCTTTTTTAAAGTGTATTTTGTGCGTGAAGTCGAGAGAGAGGAGCTGGACTTGCAATCGCCATCCTTCTCCATGCCCCCGGTGGCAATGGTGGGTGTGAGGGGGGCCTCACCCCACCTGCTACACTTGGGAGCCCGATGGGACAGAGGGACTCCCCTATGAAGGAGTGTAACCCACCCAGCCAGCCCTGTAGGTCCTTCACCTCCCTTTATTTTAGGAGACCTCATGGCCAAAGTGTGTGCAAGTGTGGTGTTTTTTTTTGGGGGGGGGGGGGGTGGGCATACTAAGCACAGGCGTACTTGCATAGCACACCCACCGGGAGCTGGGCTGACACCACAAACTCAATTCATATGTAGCCGAGACCGGGATCCGAACCCTTGGCTGCAGAGGTGAACGGCTTGTCAGCGCAGTGCCATTCACGTTGAGCCACCACAGCTCCCACCCAATGTTATTTTTTTTTTTTTAGATTTTTGGTAGTTATTTTTTATTAAAGGGCCCAGAGCTCCCAAGGCAACCCCTTTTTTATTATTTTTATATATGTAGATATTGTAATTTATTTTTCATTTAAAGAGCCCAGAAGTTTCTTTTTATTAAAGGGGCCCAGTGGTCCCCAGGGCCCCCGGATGGCTACCACCCTTTTTAATATATATTTTTCTATATGTATTTTTTAGTAAAGGAACCCCCCGCTTATCAAATTGCGGCAGCCCCCCCCCCTTCTTAATATCAGGCGGCACCCCCCCCCCCTATTCTCTGCTCCAGGGGGCCCATGCCTGAAGCTGTGTAAGGGGCCCCATAATTCCTGATGGCGCCCCTAATTGCCTCCCCCCCCCCATGGTACGAAATTTCAAGGAATTTTTCACTTTTATTGGTGCACTTTAACCACTTCCATACCGCGCCTATTCTGGCACTTCTCTCCTTCATGTAACAATTATATTTTCTTCCTTGAAACTTACTCAGGACCCCCAAACATTATATATATTTTATTAACAAACACCCTAGGGAATAAAGTGGCGGCCATTTTTTCGGACACATTTCCAACAGTATTTGTGCCAAAAATTTTCTAACGTTTTTTTTTTTTTTTGGCTTTCCAAAAAAAACCTGTTTCATGAATGACAAAATAAGAAAGCAGTAAAGCTAGGCCAATTTTTAGGGATAAGGTAAAAGATGATGTTACACCGAGTAAATAGATACCTAACTTGTCACGCTTTCATATTGCGCACACTCATGGAATGGCGCTAAACTTCGTTATTAAAAATCTCCATAGGCAACGCTTGACTTTTTTTCTCAGGTTACCACTTTTGAGTTACAGAGGAGGTCTAGTGCTAACATTATTGCTCTCGCTCTAACGCACGCTATGATACCTCACATGTGGGGTTTGAAGGATGTTTACATATGTGGGTGGGACTTGCATGCGTGTTCGCTTCTGAGTGCGAGCTACTAGGGACACGAGCATTTAAATTCCTTTGTTATTTTATTTTTTTTTACTTAATATTTTATTTTTTGCACTTGTTTGTCCCTTTGTTTGTATTATTTTTCACTTTTCTTCCTATTACAAGGAATGTAAACATCCCTTGTAATAGGACTAGTGTGTTGACAGGTCCTCTTTATAGAGAAAGGCGGGGTCAATTAGACCCCACATCTGTCCTCCAGGCTGGAAAGCATGAATTGGTAAAAAAAAAAACATCTCATGCTTTCAGCTGCAATCATGTCCGTTCAGCACAGTAGCGTAGTGTGTAGCATGTTCACCTAGCAGCAAAAGGGTTGCTGGTTCGAATCCCGCCCGTGACACTATCTGCCTGGAGTTTGCATGTTCTCCTGTGTGGGTTTCCTCCCACAATATAAAAACATGCTGTAAATTGGATCCTGTCTAAATAAGCCCTAATATGCAGTAGGATATTTAGGTTTTGTGCTTCCCTAGGCCTGACCAAATTTTGGCACCCCCCTAATAGAAAAATGACCCACCCTTCCTGTCAAGGCCACACCCTGTTTTTTTATGACCCACCCAGGAATTTTCAGGGGACACACACAAGTTCTGTGGGGGGGGACTTGGGGGGGCCCTTAATTTGCCTACTTTTTCGATCACTTCCTGTTTGGCTATGGGGCAGGAAGTGAAGGCCAATCTCCCCAAACGGACAGGGATAATACAAAATAAACTGACAGAGCTTCTAACCCCCCCCCCCCCCCCAACTCTATCCAAAATGAAAGAAATCCAAAAAATAAAAGTGATGATTATTGTTCCAGTTTAACCCCAAATTTAAGATCATTTTATTGAGAGGCTTAAGAAAATATAACCATGCCAATAGGCCACGATCCAGCGTTGCTAATATGTATGAATGTGTGTTAGGGACCCCCACAAACACCACCCAATGTTAAATCAACTATTTTCATGTTTGTTTTGGGGATGCCTGCACCCCTGATAGGGTAAAGACACCTCACAAATGTTGTCACTTTCTACTTAATTCATTCACTTCCTGCCACACAGCCAAACAGGAAGTGAGGGAAACACCTGAGTAATGTTTTGTTGGGGACACACAGATCAATATAAATAGTTTCCCATTTTGGAAATGGCATTTTGCTGTGTACACCCCAAATTAGTAGGAATCTTGGACTTTGGGGTCCATTTACTAAAGGCAAATCCACTTTGCACTACAAGTGGACAAGCAAGGAAGAAAAACTCAAAACTTGGCGGGATTGGAAGTAAAAACCATCAGTGCTTCCCTTCTGATTTTCATTGCCTACGCTTCTACTGCAGAGCGGCTTTGCCTTTACTAAACCCCAAAGTAACTAATCATTTGGGGTGTACACTGCAGTGCAATTTGCTTAATGGTGACACTAGTTAGATTGACCTGTGCCCCGAAGAAAAGACCATTGGTAGGGTTTTAACCCTCACTTCCTGTTCAGAGCTGTGTGACAGGAAGTGAAGCCAATTTTAGGAAAAGGGACACAAAGCCCAACCTAAAAACACTAGCAGGGGTTCTAACACTCAATTGGCTTCCCTCAAACAACCCACAATTAGAATAGGATTGTCTTGTGCTAGTTTCAAGCACAGCGCTGTAAATCAGCACTTCAAGCCTGTCCAAAAAAAAACACACCCCCCCCCCCCCCCCCCCCCACCCAACAGGCCCTGTTTGCAGCTTTTCCTACATCTTGCACATGTGCTTTAAAAAGTCAGTCTGGACATCAGTTCTAGGAAACAATACTTACCGCTTTGTCCTTCCTTTTCTGGTGACTAAACATTTCATGCATACACACCAGGAAAGAGCTTAGAGACAATCACACTTGATGGTTTAGGCCCAAACTATTTCAGCTGCAGCGGTTGAAATCCATAGCAGGAAAAAAATAATCACAAAACAAACTTCAAAATTTGAAAGTAAATTTTATTGGTCCACAAAACAAGGAAAGCAAAACAAAAAATTACAAATAAACACACCAAAAATATATAAAAAACACCTAAAAACAAAAAAGACCAACGTTTATTTCACAGTCATTGGAAAATAAATCATGCTTTTGAAATAACAGGATAGACCCACAGGATTAAAACATTAGTCATTAACATCTTGAGAAACATTTAGCAAAATTATGTAGCAGAGAGAAAACATCAAAAAATACAAAACTTGCTCCAAAACATCTCTGTTTCACTCCGCCATTCCTTCCAGCCAGCAAATCTGCCCCTCTGAGGGGCAGCTGACACGTGCAGTATCCACGCTTTTTATAACATGTGTGCTAATGAACCAATTGGAAACACATGAAGAAATGTCAGCCTCTAGTTTGTGTGCACTTGGAACTGCTTACACCTGTTAAGGATGTCCTTAAATTACTAAGCCAAAAAAAAGAGCTTTCTGAGCATGCTCAGAAAGATGCAAGTCATTTTCAGGATGTGAAACTTCCAACTTCTTTTTCTAACTGTTCGAGCATGCCCAGTTCACTCGAAATGCAGTACCAGAATCAAATCTGCAATGGCGGATGAAAGCATTAGAGGTGTTAAATTTTTTTTTGGTCCCCCTGAAGTGATGCTTTACAAGCTGAACGGGAGGTCTTATAGAATTTTTACGTAACAAACCTAAATAGTAATAATTTAAACGCCCCTGTCCCTAGTAGCTCGCAGTCAGAAGCGAACAAGCAGCATTTTTATTGTTTCCGGTTACCAGTTTAGATTTACAGATGAGGTCTAGTGCTATAAATATTCCTCTTGCTGTTACGCACGCTATGATACCTCACATGTGTGGTTTGAAGAATGTTTCCATATATGGGGGCGGGCCTTAAATGTGTAAGCCCCGCCCACATATTGAACCCCGTTCAAACCCCCACATGTGAGGTATCATAGCGTACGTTAGAGCGAGAGCAATACTTTTAGCACTAGACCTCCTCTGTAAATCAAAACTGGTAACCTGAAACACATAAAAAAGCGTTGCCTATGGGTATTTTCAAGTACTGAAGTTTGGCGCCATTCCATGAGTGTGTGCAATATTAAAGTGTAACATGTTGGGTATCTATTTACTCGGTGTAACATCATCTTTCACATTATGGCCATAAATTGGGCTAACTTTAGTGTATTCTTAATTTGTAACCACTTGAGCCCCAGAGCATATTACTGGTCACTGACGGGGCCATTTTTTGCATTTCAACACTGCGTCATTTTGACTGACAATTGCGTGGTTGTGCGACGTGGCCCCCAAAAAATTGGGCGTCCTCATCCTCCCCCCCCCCCCCCCCTAAAAATTCAATTTTTTTTTTTTGTTGGTGGTATTTGATCACCTCTGCGTTTTTTCTTATTTTTGCTTGACCCAAAACTATAGCGACAATTTGGTAACTAAAAAAACATCTTTTTTACGGTTTGCTATAATAAATCTCCCCCAAAATATATTCAAAAAATGTTTGCCCTCAGTTTAGGCCGATAAGTATTCTTGGACATCTTTTTGGTTGCAAAAAATCACAATAAGCGTTTGATTGGTTTGGGCAAAAGTTCTAAGTAGGGGTTGGTCTTATGGGTTTTTTTTGAATAATTTTTTGTTTTACTAGTAATGGTGGCTATCATTTGTTTTTTCTGTCTAATGCGACATTGTGGCGGACACATTTTTTGTGAGATTTGGCATTTTTGTAGCGAGCAATGGTATATCAATGCATTGCTTACTATAAAAATGACACTGGCAGGGAAGGGGTTAAACACTAGGGGCGCGGAAGGGGTTGAATATGTTACCTGGGTGTGTTCTAACTGTAAAGGGGGTGGGACTGTGTAGGGGAAATGACAGATCGCTGTTCATACATTGTAGGGACAGACGAGCAGGCATTCCCCCCCCCCTGACAGGACCGGGGATAAAGGGGAACTCCACCCCAAATTACAAAAAAAACGGCGTGGGGGTCCCCCTTCAGGTGCACAACAGGCTCTTAGATTTGATCTGGAACATAAGGGGTTAAACCCACGCCAAAAAACGGCGTGGGGTTCCCCCTCAGATCCAGACCAAACCCTTCTCCCAGGCACGCAGTCTGGCCGGACAGGAATGGGGGTGGGGACGAGCGAGCGCCCCCCCCCCCTCCTGAGCCGTACCAGACCACATGCCCTCGACATGGGGGAGTGTGTGCTGTGGGGGAGGGGGGCACTGCCCCCCCCCCAACCCAAAGCACTCTTGTCCCCATGTCGAAAGGGACAAGAGCCTCTTCCCGACAACCCTGGCCGTTGGTTGTCGGGGTATGCGGGCGGGGGGCTTATCAGAATCTGAGAGCCCCCTATATTAAGGGGGCCCCCAGATTCTGGCCCCCCACCCTATGTGAATGAGTATGGGGTACATCGTACCCCTACCCATTCACCGGGTGGAAAAGTGTAAACACAAAAAAAAACACACAGAAAAAAAATAATTTATTAGTCAGCTCCGGGGGTCTTCTGCCGGGACCCCCCACCACCAGCCCATTGGGCCCCGGGCTTCGCCGTCTTCTGCCGGGGGGGACACCCACCGATGCTCTCCGCCATGTCCAGCCAGGCCCCCACCCCAAAATTAGCTCTTTCACATCCGGGGGGGGCCGGCCGAAAGAAGCAGAGAACAACGGGGGCGGAGCCCCTCGGTCTTCCAGACGTTTTCTGCCGGGGGGGCTCCAGCCCCGCACCGGTCTTCGCCGCCGCCTTCCGCCGGGGGGGGGACACCACCGATGCTCTCGGCCATGTTCGGCCAGGCCCCCTACCCCAAACAAAGCTCTTTTACATCCGGGGGGGGCCGGCGGAAATGGCGGAGAACAACGGGGGCGTCGCCACTCCTCGGTCTTCTAGCCGTCTTCTGCCGGGGGGGGGAAACACCCACCCATGCTCTCCGCCATGCTCGACTGTGCCCCCACCCAAAATGAAGCTCTTTTACATCCGGGGGGGGGGCCGGCCGAACACAGCGGAGAACAACGGGGGTGTCGCCCCACCTCGGGCTCCTCCCAGGGCTTCTTTCGCCGTCTTCCGCCGGAGGGCGCCACTCTCCGGGCTTCTCGACGTTGTCTTCCGCCGCGGGGGCCAGGCCTTCTTCTTTGCCGCCCCCTTCGATTTTTTCGGCCTGGACGGGGGTCGCACATCCCATCCAGGACTTGGACGTGGCGGGCTTCTCGTCGCTCTCTTCTGCCGCTGCCCCCTTCACCACGAAGCTCCGTGCTTGTTTGATGAGGGCAGCGGGCTTCCGTCGTCTTCTCCGGGGCGAGGGTCGTACATCCCACCCCGGATTTCGTCGCCGTCTTCTGCCGCTGCCCCCTTCACCACGAAGCTCCGTGCTTGTTTGATGAGGGCAGCGGGCTTCCGTCGCAGTCTTCCGCCGCGGGGTGACACTCGCGGGCTTCTTCTTCCATTCGATGTTGACACGGCGAGGTCCGGCGCTGAAATGCCTTCTGAGCGGCGGGCAAGGACTTATATTGGCATTGGGCGTGGGCGTGGTTATGCCAACATGTGACCTCAACCCATGTGACAGTGATGTCACGTCACATCACTGTCACATGGGTTAAGGTCACATGTTGGCATAACCACGCCCACGCCCAATGCCAATATAAGTCCTTGCCCGCCGCTCAGAAGGCATTTCAGCGCCGGACCTCGCCGTGTCAACATCGAATGGAAGAAGAAGCCCGCGAGTGTCACCCCGCGGCGGAAGACTGCGACGGAAGCCGCTGCCCTCATCAAACAAGCACGGAGCTTCGTGGTGAAGGGGGCAGCGGCAGAAGACGGCGACGAAATCCGGGGTGGGATGTACGACCCTCGCCCCGGAGAAGACGACGGGAAGCCCGCTGCCCTCATCAAACAAGCACGGAGCTTCGTGGTGAAGGGGGGGGGCAGCGGCAGCAGAAGACGGCGACGAGAAGCCCGCCACGTCCAAGTCCTGGATGGGATGTACGACCCCCGTCCAGGCCGAAAAAATCGAGGGGGCGGCAAAGAAGAAGGCCTGGCCCCCGCGGCGGCGGAAGACAACGTCGAGAAGCCCGGAGAGTGGCGCCCTCCGGCGGAAGACGGCAAAAGAAGCCCTGGCCCCTAGTAGGAGCCAGGCAGAACCCGGCGACGAAATCCGGGGTGGGATGTACGACCCTCGCCCCGGAGAAGACGACGGAAGCCCGCTGCCCTCATCAAACAAGCACGGAGCTTCGTGGTGAAGGGGGCAGCGGCAGAAGACAGCGACGAGAAGCCCGCCAAGTCCTGGATGGGATGTACGACCCCCGTCCAGGCAGAAGAATTTGAAGGGCGGCGGCGGAAGACCCTCAAAAGTGAAAACGTTCACCAGGTGAATGGGTAGGGGTACGATGTACCCCATACTCATTCACATAGGGTGGGGGCCCGAAATCTGGGGGCCACCTTATTAAACGGGGCTCCCAGATTCTGATTGGCTCCCCGCCCGCATACCCCGACAACCAATGGCTAGGGTTGTCGGGAAGAGGCTCTTGTCCCGATCGACATGGGGACAAGAGTGCTTTGGGGTGGGGGGGCAGCGCCCCCCTCCCCCAAAGCACACACTCCCCCATGTCGAGGGCATGTGGTCTGGTACGGCTCAGGAGGGGGGGGGCCGCTCGCTCGTCCCCACCCCCATTCCTGTCCGGCCAGACTGCATGCCTGGGATGAGGGCTTGGTACGGATCTGGGGGGGAACCCCACGCCGATTTTGGCGTGGGTTAACCCCTCACGTTCCGGACCAAGCCGGAGAGCCTATTGTACCCCTGGGGGGGAAGCCGCGCCGGTTTCACATTTGAAAATTTGGCGCGGAGTTCCCCTTCAGTGTCAGCGCAGCCCGAGAACAGCTCGGAGCTTGCCGTGCGCCGCTCCAGGCAGTGCAAACACTGCTACGCCGCCTGGTTATTACCAAGGATTTCCCGGCGTACTGAAGAGGCGCGCGTGTGAGCTCCGATTTTTCCCTCTGCGCATGCCCAGTATGCAAGTGAAACCTTCCGAGGTTCTAGCGTACTTTGCAAGGGCACGGGGATCGGGTCCCAAAAGTCACTTTCCCTTTCAAATCGGCCCGCCACACAAGTTGAAACACATGTCACTACACTTCCCCTGCATCACCCCCCTCCCTCCCCTCATAAACTCCCGCCCGAATCCCGATGATGTTTACATTACTAAATGCCGCACGCCAGCTCTGTACTGGCGTGCTGTGCGCCCTCTTCTGGGCGCATTAGGCACTTTAGTAAATGAGGAAACACGCTGCACTGGCAGCGTGTTTCTTTTGTAAATGTCAAAAACAGGTTTACTCCTGCTTGTGCACCATGAGTCTTGGCGCACAGGCTTGGTAAATCAGCCCAAATGTTCATATATGTAAAAATTATTTCTAATAACGTATGCAAATTCTGTGTACTCTGCTGTATTGTATATGAATACAAATGTATTTATATAGACAGTTAACCAATGGGATAATGTTATACTAAAGGGTCTTGCTGGCACTACAGGGGACTGAGTGTGAGCTGGGCTGCCACCATGGTAAAATTAGCTGCTTGTGTTTCCTTTGTATTATTCTGACGATCTCATGTTAAAAAAAGGGCCTGATGGAGTACACGGGATTACTATGATAACCCCACGCCTAGCACAGGAATTTAGTGGTAATTGAGTTATAAAATACCACCCCTTCCCCTTTAACCCACCACACCACCACTTTAATTCCATGGTTTAACTTGATGGAATAATGTCTTTTTTCAACAGTACTATGAATACCTTGGGTGGTGGTGATATATGTTACCACAACATGGCGTCTGGGTTAACAACATCTGCCCTAAGGTTAATTACATATGACCTTACATAACTGTCACCAATAACTTACCTGGATGAAATTCATCTTGGATCTGTCTGACCCCGGGCATGTGGCGCCTCTTTAGGTCTGACCACTTTTTTAGGGTGGCCATGTGGTCATGTGTGCGGGCCATGAACTTGACGTAACTCCCGCAATAGGGAGCGGACTATTTTTTTTTGTCCTGCTGGCTCCGGGTTTCATCATATCCCTGTTGCAGGAACCTCTGCAAGATGATGACAACAAAGTTATTATTTATACTTTTTTGTTTTAAACCCTTATGGATATATGACGTAAATGTATGGTATTCAACAATTGGAAGCATTCTCAGCCTTATTAATCACTGACAGGGGTAACATGACAGATTTTATATCTTGCCATTTGGTCGCCACCTTTTTTGCATAAATATAGCAGCCATTATCATTTGCATAATTATGTATATATGAGTAAACATCACAGGATACACGTATAGGGGAGAAATGAGTTGCTATTCATCTGACCGCTTATATTATTTTTTGACCCTATACTGGGCCTGTACAATAAGATTATTTTTTTTCATCCCTATCTTTATATATGAACAATAATATGTTTGTTTCTTTTGACTTTTTGATGAATTTATTTTGAATATATAATGGAGTTGATGTTATTTAAAAAACTACAAACTACCAGCATGCTCTGATACACCATGTAGCTCACCGTCACCAGCTGTACCACAATTATACTTTAACTCCCAGCATGCCTGGACAGTCAATGGCTGTCCGGTAATACTGGGGAGTTGTTTTGTAACAGCTGTAGGCTCCGTTTAGTAAACAGTGCCGTACCAGACGGTTTTCTTTTTTAGTGTGGAGGGGAGGGGGGGCTATGTAGGGGTATGTGTATATGTTGTGTTTTTTTTAATTTTTATGTAGTGTGGTGTAGTGTTTTTAGGGGTACAGTCAGAGGGGCGTGGGGTTCACAGTAGTTTCCCGCTGAGGGTTTGAGCTGAAGCGCCAAATTTGCTTCAGCTAGAAGCACACTGTTAAGCCCCAGCCCATGTGAATGTACCCTGTACATTCACATTGGGGGATGGGGGGGGGGGGGGGGTTATTGCAGCCAGTTGCATGCAGGGAGTTGTAGTTTTGCAACAGCTGGAGGCACAATGGTGCAAAACACTTGCAAGTTTGTTACCTAACTCAGGGTTTCAAGACCAGTGCGCCTCCAGCTGTTGCAAAACTACTACTCCCATCAGGCATGGTCTGTCAGTGGATGCTAAGAATTTTACTTATGCTGCATCTAGAGTGCCACAGTTTAGAGATCCGTGTATAGTGGTCTGAAAAATGTGGGCCTGCAGAACTTGCAAAACTAGAAGTCCCAGCATGCCCAGGCATGCTGGAAGTTGTAGTTCTGCAACATCTAGAGGGCAATATGTATTCGAACATCTTGGGCCTTAAGGACCCTGAAGTCAGGACGTTCGCATACGTCCTATGTCCACAACATGTTAATTATGCTGCTAAATAGCAAGGAAAAGTGCCTAAATACACATTTACCAACCTGGGTGTCTGCAGCTGTCCAGGCATGCTGGGAGTTGTAGTTTTGCAACAGCTGGAGACACACTGTTTGGGAAAATACTAAATATCTGATCTTATATCCTAAACTTTTAAACTAGTCTAAAATGCAGTAAAAGATAATGAAATAACAGTGGTGAAAATTACTTACACTAATCAGCAGTTTTTCCTCACTGGATGAAAAGTTACTCCCCACCATCTTCGCTTCGCAGGGCAGCACAAAATAGCGATCCGAAATAGACTGGCAAAGATCCAGGAAATGATTTCTCCTTTTTCGCGTGTTGTTCGCTCGCATGAGCATGCGCGGACGAGAATTTCGCAATCAATTTCGCATTCGCATTAGCGAAATTTTTTGATTAAAATATCACGAATATTCGATATTAACGAATATTTCACGAATATTCTTCTATATATTCGTGAAATATCGAATATGGCGTATTCCGCTCAACACTACTGTCCCTGCACAAAATGTAATTTCTGAAGGAAAAAAGTCATTTAAAATCACTTGTGGCTATAATGAATTGTCGGATACCAGCAATACAGAGAAAAGTAATTCATAAAAAATCGGGTCTGGTATGGATATTAAGGGGAACCCTGCGTCAAATAAAAAAAAAAATGTGTGGTTCCCCCCAAATATCCATTCCAGACCCTTAAGGTCTGGTATGGATTTTAAGGGGAACTCCACCCCAAATTAAAAAAAAAATGCCGTGGACCCCCACACATTTTTTTTTATGAATGACTTTTCTCTGTATTGCCGGGAGCCGACAATTCATTATAGCCGCAAGTGATTTTAAATTTATTTTTTTCCTTCAGAAATTACACTTTGTGCAGGGACAGTTCTAAGCATGGGAAACACGCGCTACGTTTCAGGCATACTATACACCCCCCCCCCCCCGGTACAAAATTTAAAGGAATATTTCACTTTTATTGTTTCACTTAAAGGAATTATTAAAGGAATTATTAAAATCACTGCTGTCAAAAAAACTGCAGTTTTTAAAACTTTTTTTTTGCATTGATGCATGTCCCCTGGGGCAGGATCCAGGTCCCCAAACACATTTATTACAATAACTTGTATATTAGCCTTTAAAATTAGCACTTTAGATTTCAAACGTTCGAGTCCCATAGACTTTAACAGGGTTCTAAAGTTCACACGAACTTGCCGTGAACACCCCAAATAGTTCGCTGTTCGGTGAACAGGCAATGTCAACTCGAACTCGAAGCTCATCCCTACTTATAGATATATGATTTTGTGTGTTTGATACAGTGCCTATAAAGTCCCATATTCTGTGGTTTCATTTTTTTTTCTGTACTATTGAGAGAATAGGCATAGTGTATAATTTTGTATGTCCATGATAGCCACGTCATGGTGAAATAATTAATTTAACCACTTGTCATCTGCCACCGTCAAATGACGGCGGGCAGATGACTCCATTATCCTGACATCACGTCATATGACGTGATGTCCCTTTAAAGCCGCGGGCGGGCGCGTGCGCGTCGCGTGCGGCGCGCGCGCGTGCGCACCCGCCGCTCTGCGGGGATCCTGTGCGAGTGCCCACGCGATTGCTCAGTAACTGAGCGGGGGCGTGGAGCTCTGTATGTAAACACAGAGCTGCACGTCCCTGTCAGGGAGAGAGGAGATCGATTGTGTCCCTTGTACATAGGGACACAATCGGTCACCTCCCCCAGTCACCCCCCCTCCCCCCACAGTTAGAACACTCATAGGACACACATTTAACCCCTTCCCCGCCCCCTAGTGGTTAACCCCTTCACTGCCAGTCACATTTATACAGTAATCAATGCATATTTATAGCATTGTTCACTGTATAAATGTAAATGGTCCCAAAAATGTCAGAAAAGTGTCCGAAATGTCCGCCATAACGTCGCAGTCCCAATAAAAAATTCGCAGATCGCCGCCATTAATAGTAAAAAAAAAAAAAAAAAATGCCACAAACTATCCCCTATTTTGTAAACACTATAAATTTTGCGCAAACCAATCGATAAAACGCTTATTGCATTTTTTTTTTTACCAAAAATATGTAGAAGAATACGTATCGGCCTAAACTGAGGGAAAAAATATTTTTTTTATATATTTTTTGGGTTATTTATTATAGCAAAAAGGAAAAAATATTGCATTTTTTTAAAAATTGACGCTCTATTTTTGTTTATAGCGCAAAAAATAAAAACCGCAGAGGTGATCAAATACCACCAAAAGAAAGCTCTATTTGTGGGAAAAAAAGGACGCCAATTTTGTTTGGGAGCCACGTCGCACGACCGCGCAATTGTCAGTTAAAGCGACGCAGTGCCGGAAGCTTATATTTTGTCTGGGCAGGAAGGGGGTGTAGGTGCACAGTAGGCAAGTGGTTAAATATTTACACAATACACCAGCAGTTCTGTAGCCAGCCCATATCTGCAGCAATGCCCACTTGACAGTGATTGATATTTAGCAGACATCATGTGTATCTAAACTGACGCAAACAGCCCCTGCCCTGGGCTGGCTTATTTTGGTGTATAGCAATGTTGTACTGCTTCATCCCTAGCCCTGGTGGATGATTGTTTCTGCCTTCTTCTAGAAGGATGTTCCAGAAATAGTGTAGGAGTGTCGTCACTGTATTATGAATATTAATCTAACCTTAGCCAATCCCTAGGAGGCTGGCCAGAAAGTATGGCTGGGAAGATGATAAATGTTTTGGAGGATCTGACCAAAACTCTCTCTCCCGGGGTCATCCCCCTGGGAGGCAGCATGTGTGCATTATGTAGAAGAGCTCAGAGGTTTAGTGCTCCATACAACATATGATCAGTAGAATACAGTTAACCAGATACTGTGTGTTACATATGTTTGTAGTCCAGATAACACTGCAAAGAAACAAGTCTGAGCTCCCCTTCCATATTTCTTACTGCTCCTGTATAAAACCATAATGCTGCACACATTATTACCTAATACAAAAAGAAATATAGCACAACAACACTGCATTCACACATAGAGAGAAACACTGCAACTACAAGTATGCATGTTAGTTGCTGTTGTTGCTAGGGTTTAGTCTGTGAGGGGGCAGGCTCTGCAGTAACTCTTAGGCCGCATACACACAAGGAGAAATATCCGATGAAAACGGTCCGACGGACCGTTATCATCGGACATGTCTCCTGGGATGTTTTGGTTTGATCTGTGTACACACGATCAAACCAAAATTCCCCTCATTGGAGACGGAAGGGGGAGAAACAGAGCAATAGGGTTTCCACAGAGCACCAGAGGAATAATCAGATGTAATAGAAATGGGTAAGATCCCTCTTCTTCTGTAAAGAACTCAAAAATGTTCAAGAATGAAGGATAAATGTGACATTTAAGAATAATTTGATAGATTTGATCACCAAGGAAGACCAGGCAAATTTTCAGAACAAATCTTTTGCACCAGAGACAGATTGTGGAAATCAGAGATATCTGACAGCCATATAGTAATTACTGTACTGTTATTGTTGCTTGCTACAATATTCTGTTTAATATAGTACAGATTACTGATCTGATCGTATACCTCTTTTCTTGACAAATCTTAAAAGGGATTGAAAATAATGACAAAAAACAAAACCAAAAGAAAGCACAACCCTTACGCAATTAAACCTTTTATAAACAAGATAAAAACAGACAAATGCCAATGCACTTACAGTGCAGAAAATAAGTATTTGAACACCCTGCTATTTTGCAAGTTCTCCCACTTGGAAATCATGGAGGGGTCTGAAATTGTCATCGTAGGTGCATGTCCACTGTGAGAGACATAATCAAAAAAAAAAATTCCAGAAATCACAATGTATGATTTTTTTAACTATTTATTTGTATGATACAGCTGCAAAGAAGTATTTGAACACCTGAGAAAATCAATGTTAATATTTGGTACAGTAGCCTTTGTTTGCAATTACAGAGGTCAAACGTTTCTTGTAGTTTTTCACCAGGTTTGCACACACTGGAGGAGGGATTTTGGCCCACTCCTCCACACAGATCTTCTCTAGATCAGTCAGGTTTCTGGGCTGTCGCTGAGAAACACAGAGTTTGAGCTCCCTCCAAAGATTCTCTATTGGGTTTAGGTCTGGAGACTGGCTAGGCCACACCAGAACCTTGATATGCTTCTTACAGAGCCACTCCTTGGTTATCCTGGCTGTGTGCTTCGGGTCATTGTCATGTTGGAAGACCCAGCCTCGACCCATCTTCAAAGCTCTAACTGAGGGAAGGAGGTTGTTGCCCAAAATCTCGCAATACATGGCCCCTGTCATCCTCTCCTTAATACAGTGCAGTCGCCCTGTCCCATGTGCAGAAAAAACACCCCCAAAGCATGATGCTACCACCCCCATGCTTCACAGTAGGGATGGTGTTCTTGGGATGGTACTCATCATTCTTCTTCCTCCAAACACGGTTAGTGGAATTATGACCAAAAAGTTCAATTTTGGTCTCATCTGACCACATGACTTTCTCCCATGACTCCTCTGGATCATCCAAATGGTCATTGGCAAACTTAAGACGGGCCTTGACATGTGCTGGTTTAAGCAGGGGAACCTTCCGTGCCATGCATGATTTCAAACCATGACGTCTTAGTGTATTACCAACAGTAACCTTGGAAACGGTGGTCCCAGCTCTTTTTCAGGTCATTGACCAGCTCCTCCCGTGTAGTCCTGGGCTGATTTCTCACCTTTCTTAGGATCATTGAGACCCCACGAGGTGAGATTTTGCATGGAGCCCCAGTCCGAGGGAGATTGACAGTCATGTTTAGCTTCTTCCATTTTCTAATGATTGCTCCAACAGTGGACCTTTTTTCACCAAGCTGCTTGGCAATTTCCCGTAGCCCTTTCCAGCCTTGTGGAGGTGTACAATTTTGTCTCTAGTGTCTTTGGACAGCTCTTTGGTCTTGGCCATGTTAGTAGTTGGATTCTTACTGATTGTATGGGGTGGACAGGTGTCTTTATGCAGCTAATGACCTCAAACATGTGCATGTAATTTAGGATAATAAATGGAGTGGAGGTGGACATTTTAAAGGCAGACTAACAGGTCTTTGAGGGGCAGAATTCTAGCTGATAGACAGGTGTTCAAATACTTCTTTGCAGCTGTATCATACAAATAAATAGTTAAAAAATCATAAATTGTGATTTCTGGATTTTTTTTTTTGGATTATGTCACTCACAGTGGACATGCACCTACAATGACAATTTCAAACCCCTCCATGATTTCCAAGTGGGAGAACTTGCAAAATAGCAGGGTGTTCAAATACTTATTTTCTGCACTGTACAAAGTTCCATTTTGTATAGGCTCATTACTGCACACCATTGCCACCAGCTGCCCCCGCAACCAAATACGGATGCACTAGATGGATGTTTTGGCAGCAAATTTC
The DNA here is from genome assembly GCA_029574335.1 of Rana kukunoris. Taxonomy (NCBI): domain Eukaryota; kingdom Metazoa; phylum Chordata; class Amphibia; order Anura; family Ranidae; genus Rana; species Rana kukunoris. The sequence continues at coordinate 17,410 of JAJQKJ010000166.1, forward strand.
GATTTAGTTTTAGTTTTATGCCACGTACGCACGATCATTTTTCGGCATGTAAAAAACAACGTTTTAAAAAAATGTAATTTAAAATGATCGTGTGTGGGCTTCACATAATTTTTTCGGGTTCTGAAAAACAACAAAAAAAAAAAAAAATTTGACCATGCTGCATTTTTTAACGACGTTTTAAACTATGTAATTTTTCGGGTTGTTAAAAATGATCTTGTGTGGGCTAAAACCACGTTAAAAATCCCGCGCATGCTCAGAAGCCAGTTATGAGACGGGAGCGCTCGTTCTGGTAAAAACTACCATTCGTAATGGAGTAAGCTTATTCATCACGCTGTAACAGACAGAAAGCGCGAATCGTCTTTTACTAACAAAAAATCATCTAAAGCAGCCCAAAGGATGGCGTCATCCGCATGGAACTTTCCCTTTAGGCCGCGTACACACGATGAGACATGTTCGCTCAAACATGTCCGACGGACCGTTTCCAGTGGACATGTCTCATCGGATTTTGGTCCGATGGCGTGTACACACCATCGGACGAAAATCCCTCGGGCTGAGGACGCGGTGACGTGGCGGTGACGTTGACGCCGCCACATCACCATAGTTACATAGTTAGCCAGGTTGAAAAAAGACACAAGTCCATCCAGTTCAACCATAAAAAAATAAAAATAAACAAACAAAGTAAAACACAGTACAATCCCATACACCCAACTCCATACCACAGTTGATCCAGAGGAAGGCAAAAAAAACCAGCAGAGCATGATCCAATTTGCTACCGGAGGGGAAATAATTCCTTCCTGATCCCCCGAGAGGCAATCGGATTTACCCTGGATCAACTTTACCTACAAATCTTAAAGAATAAAGGCAAAGCCCCCTAGTCGGACTTTAAAGGCACTGTGGTGTGTCAAATGTAGTTAGAGAAAACATAGTATTACAATATAATTTATTGAAGAAGTATCAGATAAAAGTTGATTACATGATCTATAACAAATACAAAAAATACAAAATAATGAAATATAGTTCAACATATATTGCTGTGTGATGTGATGCCCTGTGTGGTCCCGACGTTTCAGGGAGACATAGTCCCTTTCTTCAGGGGTATTCCAGGATTCACAGCTAGTGAACTGTATGGTACTTCAAGTCAGTAGATCATGTATTTAAAAAGCATGGGTTTCCGGATGATCCGAGTCTGCTGGCCTGGCCACTGACGACAGAGCAGAATTGTGAATAGGGTGTGTTGTTGCCAGATATAAATATGCTTCTGGAGTCAGAGGACACTGGAGCCTAGTAAATAGCGATGGAGAGGCTCGTATTAGGTTTGTCTGGAGCCTGACAAAGTCTCTTGTTTAAGGTAAGTGTTCTTTATAAAGCAAACAATCATATCCAAGTTCAGGGATAAGTGGCCATGCTAGAGGTTGTCTCCGAGACATTTTTTGTATTTGTTATAGATCATGTAATCAACTTTTATCTGATACTTCTTCAATAAATTATATTGTAATACTATGTTTTCTCTAACTACATTTGACACACCACAGTGCCTTTAAAGTCCGACTAGGGGGCTTTGCCTTTATTCTTTTTGATTTCTCATTTGGATGTGGCACTTTAGAAAATCAACTCTGATAATCCCCTTCTTGACATACCTACAAATCTTAGTACTCAGTTATATTACGTGCATTTAGGAAAGAATCCAGGCCTCTCTTAAAGCAATCTACTGATCTGGCCAGAACCACGTCTGGAGGGAGTCTGTTCCACATTTTCACAGCTCTTACTGTGAAGAAAACCTTTCCGTATTTGGAGGTGAAATCTCTTTTCCTCCAGACGTAAGGAGTGCCCCCTTGTCCTCATTGTTGACCTCAAAGTGAATAACTCAACACCAAGTTCACTATATGGACCTCTTATATATTTGTACATGTTGCTCATATCCCCCTTATTCTCCTCTTCTTAAGAGTGAAAAAAATCAGTTCCTCTAATCTTTCCTCATAGCTGAGCTCCTCCATGCCTCTTATCAGTTTGGTTGCCCTTCTCTGCACTTTCTCCAGTTCTCCGATATCCTTTTTGAGAACTGGAGCCCAAAACTGGACTGCATATTCCAGATGGGGTCTTACTAATGATTTGTACAGGGGCAAAATAATATCTCTATCTCTGGAGTCCATACCTCTCTTAATACAAGAAAGGACTTTGCTCGCTTTGGAAACCGCAGCTTGGCATTGCATGCCATTATTGAGCTTATGATCAACTAAAACCCCCAGTTCCTTTTCCACTACAGACCCCCCCAGTTGTACTCCCCCTAGCATGTATGATGCATGCATATTCTTAGCCCCTAAGTGCATAACTTTACATTTATCAACATTAAACCTCATCTGCCACTTAGTCGCCCACTTAGACAGAGCATTAAGGTCGGCTTGTAAATTGGAGACATCCTGTAAGGACATTATTCCACTGCATAGCTTGGTGTCATCTGCAAAGACAGACATGTTAATTTTGATCTCAGACCCAATATCATTTATAAATATATTGAAAAGTAAGGGTCCCAGCACTGAACCTTGAGGTACCCCGCTGATAACCTTGGACCATTCAGAGTAAGAATCATTAACCACAACTCTCTGAATTCTGTCTATCAGCCATTTTTCTATCCATTTACAAACCGATTTATCCAATCCTGTAGACCTTACCTTACACATGAGCCGTGAGTGGGGAACTGTATCAAACGCTTTTGCAAAATCCAAGTATACCACGTCCACTGCCATGCCTCTGTCCAGGGTTTTACTTACCTCTTCATAAAAGGAAATCAGGTTTGTCTGACAACTTCTGTCTTTCATGAATCCATGCTGTCTGTTGCTTAAATAGTTTGTTTCCAGCAAGAACTCATCCATGTGGTCTTTTATTAAACATTCCAGTATCTTCCCAACTATAGGAGTTAAACTAATAGGTCTTTAGTTACTTGGTAAAGACTTTGTTCCCTTTTTAAATATGGGCACCACATTGGCTCTACACCAATCCAGTGGTACTATTCCCATCATTAATGAGTCCCTAAATATTAGATACAGTGGCTTTGAAATTTCAGAGCTCAATTCTTTTAGGATCTGTGGGTGGATGCCATCTGGTCCAGGTGCTTTATCCACCTTTATTCTGTCTAAATATTTCTGGACGATATCACTTTTGAGCCATTGTGGATTTGGGGCTGTGTCACTCCCACCCTAATTTTGGACATGAGCTCCCCCATGCTCCATTGTATACACAGAGCTGAAGAAAGCATTTAATAAATTTGCCTTCTCTATGTCCTCAGTCACCCACTCTAGATTATTTTGTAAAGGGCCTACATGCTCAGACTTGACCATTTTACTATTAATATTGTGACGGTGGTAGAACATATCCCCGTCAAGCCTTCCCTTTTTCTCCCATAAAAGAAATCGCCCAATATTCCATGAGTAGGAATATCCCTGGAATCGCCGAATAATCCATACATGAGCCAAGGCTTAATAATGAATGTAAACAGGACACACTTTATTGAAAGTACACAGCACACTTTATACAGGATTGGAACATCCCGCCCGAACAACCGCTTTCCTATTGGTCCATTGTAAAGTATGCAGTCTTCACTCAGGTCCTCTTAAACCATGCAAATGAGGACTTGAAAATTACACAGAAGAGATTGGTCCCAAAGCTTGAATAGCCTGAATATGTGTGTTGAGACAGAAGCCCCAGGGGGTTCGGGTGGCTAGGCGTCTCGTCTCTGACACGGCTATTCATCTGCAGAGAACACAATGGAAAGGTATTTCACAAGCCACTTAGCATTGAAAGGTCATTGTCCCTTACTGGCAGCATGGCAATCTGGTTTAAACAGGTTTTACAGATGCCTCTACAAAGGGGAAAGTAATCCAATTATCCAGGGCTAGAGGCAGACCCCATAACACACAGACATTAAAAATAGCAGGGAGAGAATTACACTGAAGTATATAGGCAATTGCATAAAAGTCCTTCACAATGGCCCCCCCCTTTTCTCCCTGCTCCGGCAACTCGGTTGGACCTTTCCTGGTCCAGTAGGGTTGACGGGTTCAGAGCTTTTAGTCCGAGGTTAACTCCGTTTGGCGTGACAATCCATCGGCATTCCCGTTTTGCTTGCCTGGGCGGTAATGAATCGTTAAAGTCATAGGGCTGTAAGGCCAAGCTCCAGCGTAGCAAACGGGCGTTGTCCCTGAAACCCGGTTAAGCCACACCAAGGGGTTGTGATCGGTGATGAGAGTGAAAGCCCGGCCATAAAGGTAAGGTGTGAGCTTTTTGAGGGCCCATATCAAGGCCAAACACTCTTTTTCAATGGTGGCATAACTGACCTCTCTTGGCAACAGCTTCCGACTCAGGTATGCCACCGGGTGCTCTCCTCCATCCTCCCGATCTGGCTTAGTACTGCCCCCAGTCCAAACATTGAAGCGTCTGTGTGAACAATAAATCTTTTGTTAGGATCTGGGGTAATCAACACCGGAGCATTAACCAGAGCAGTCTTTTCCAGGACTGTCTGCCAGGATAACCCATCCGCCTTCCTGGTTTGAGGCCCTGGCCCATAATCGGACGGCAAGAGGCTCGCATTCAGTCCTCTCCAAAAGCCCCTGTCCCGGCTAGGCCTGTCACACATCCCCCCTTTTGGCAGGGGGACTAACCCAGTAGGAGACACCAGATAGGTTGTCTCTGAATTTAGTCAGTAGTTCCAGTCCCCCAATGCCGGTATCCATACAGTACCCCAAATCACTTGCTCCAAACCGAGCATTACTCACCCCGCCATCCTCTGCCTCTCTCAGGGAACACGTCTGCGCTGGGGAGAGGCCTGGACTAGCCCTTCTCCCTGGAGTCCTTTCAGCCGCTGGAGAGATGACAGGGTGGCTGGGCTCAGTCCATCATGCTGTTGGGGATCTGGGCCGACTGGCCACCATTTATGGGGTATACCAGTGGAGACTGAAGTCCCATCCACTATTGTGAGGTGAAAATCCCCCAGTGCTTGCAAAGCAAAGCCGACATCCTCCTGTTTCAGTCCTGTACCATTTTCTGGGGTTGTGCCAGTGGAGACTGAAGTCCCATCCACTACTCCAGGAACCCCTTCTTCTGTTAGGTGACAGCAGAGGCCCGGGGCACTCTGCTCTGTTGCCAGCTCTTCCGCTGGGTTGCTGTGAGTGGAGACCACAGTCCCATCCACCGATATCCGTTCAAGCTGTTGTGGGGTGCAGCCGCCAGTAGCATCCTGTCCTGCTGCCAGTGATTCCGCTGGGAGTAAGAGCTTTACCACCTCAGCTGGTTGCTGGGGAGGGAGGCCAACCGCCCCGGCTCCCTGGAACTCCACAGTTGGTCCCGGTGCTGGGCAGAGATGGCTGGCACTCTGCCCTGTTGCCAGCACTTTTGCTGGGGGTGCATAATCCATAACATCCTCTGAACAGTCCATACATTCTGTAATCTGTGGCTGGAGAGTGATCGCCATCTTCTCACCCTGAGCCTCCGAAACTGCCACAGGGGTGGGGCAGAGGTCTTGAACCCTCTGTCCGGTGACCAGCGCTTCAGCTGGGGAAGTTCCTTGTAACTCCACAAATACTGCTCTTGGTGCTGGGCAGAGCACAGTGAAGTTTGGCCCTGATACCAGCTCTTCTGCTGGAGGCCCATCAGGTTGTTTTTCCTCAGCAGAAAAATCTATTAAATCCCCTGTCTCTGGTGTCTGGGGATAGGGGTTCACCATCTCCTGTCCATGGAACCCAGAAGATGCTATAGTTACTGAGCAGAGGTTAGCAGAGCTCGGCCCTGCGGTCAGAACTTCAGCTTTGGGAATGGCAATCTCCAGGTTTTCCCCTGCCGATTCACTGGCATACTGCTGGACAGGCACATTCCTCCATTCAAGATCGTCCCATGCAGAAACGGGATCATCAAGGTCAGTCGGCACTTGCTGCATCCGCCATATAACCTCCTGGTCCATAGCGGCAGGGGCAGGTTGGAAAAGCACACTGTTACCCTGCCACATGGACGATTCTTCAGCCAGGATTTCCGCATTGTCCACTGGTAGTTCCTTATAGTCCCAGGCAAAGGGAGCCCGGCCCTGGCGCTGAGCAGAGTCTAGCAGCTGTTTGTAGGCGATCTCCAGGTCCCATTCCCGAGCGGCCAGAAATTCCAAATTTCCTGTAGCCAGTGCACTTCCGAGATATTCAATTTTTTTCTCTCTGTGCTCCATTATGTCCTCCAAGCGCCACTCCCGATCATCCCCAAAGTCGGGATCACTGGACATCCTCCAATACAACAATCCCAGGTCATCATAGTCATAGCTTCTGTGGGGCTGTCATCCGCTGACCACGGGCACTCTTGGGCTACATACCACCGGAGGGCTCTGTAGCTCTCATCCAGCTGCATCTCTGCCCAGATCAGCCTGTTTAATTCCGCTATCCACTCCTGCTTCGGTTGTTCCCCCAACAACGGTATTCGTACGTCATAGAAACAGGAGTGGAGGGGCGCTGAATAACTCAAAAATTAATATACTTTAGTGTGTATACATTCATATAATGTGCAATCTGATAAAGCAACAAACATAAATTATTATTATAGTGAACTTGTGTCCATACAATAAAGTGAGAGAAAATCCCAATAGTGCTATACGATAAAAAATCCAATGGCGCGTCACAGCCCAAAGATATCGCAATATTTGCAGTTCTGGAACCACCACTATGGGCCAGATTCAGGAACACTTGCGCTGGAGTATTTGGATATGCGCCGCGTAACTGTGCTGATGCGCCGACGTTTCTATGTGCCCGTACCCACCAAACTAGATGCGCCCAATAACGGGTCATTTGCGACCGGCGGAACGTTCCGACGCCAGAGTATCGTCAGCGTTTATTTTCGCTGGGCGCATCAGTCGCGCCCATTGATTTCCCCTGCAAATATGCAAATGAGGGATTTTTCTCAATTCACGAACGGATTAGCACCATACGCTGGCTACATGCGCCGCGCGTATCTGATCCGTCCGGCGCAAAGTTATTTCTACAAAAGGCTGCTTTATCTTTACTCCAGACGGTCACAGGTCAGCAGGAGAGCAGCTACAGCAGCGTTACCGACGATCGGAGCTAGCTGAGCACCCCCACTTGCAAGGACAACACCTCTGTGTGCCAACATGCCAGGGGCACTCGTGGTCCTAGAACTACTGATGGGTCCCCTGGAACCAAGAAGGCGGGCACGTGAGAGGATATACCGCACTCGTATGAACCTCTTTGGCATGGGGGGATGAGGAGGTGTATCGCCTATTCAGATTCAGCCCAGATGCAATACTTGAACTAACCACAACCCTGCAGGATGACATCACCAGCAAGACACACCGATCACAAGCAGTGCAGCCACTGGTGAAGGTACTGGCAACACTCCATTTCCTTGCAACTGGATCATTCCAGCGTACAAGTGGAGTGGTGGCTGGGATGTCACAGTCCTCCATAAGCAGATGTGTGCACCAGGTTGTCCCTGCAATCCTCAGACGCATGTCCAACCAGTTCATCAGACCCACCACTGAGGAGCTGCGGCAGAAGGCAATGACAGATTTCTACAACATTGCCAGATTCCCACGCACTGTGGGGGCCATTGATTGCACACATGTGGCCCTACAGCCCCCCAGTGCCACAGAGCACATATACCGCAATCGGAAGCATTGGCACTCCATCAACGTACAGGTGATAGCTGATGCCCAACGCCTCATATGGCACGTCCGTGCCAAACACCCCGGGTCCAGCCATGACAGTTTCATATACCGTCAGAGCCCCATCCCAGCAGAATTTAACCAGAACATGTATGGGGACAGTTGGCTGGTTGGTGAGTGACATGGGAGTCAGGCATGACTATCCCCTCCCGTCATGCACAACAGAAATCGCACATGCATGACTAACATTCTCCTGTCTTTTACCTTACAGGTGACTCTGCATATGCACTGGGACCCCATCTAATGACTCCTTTCCGGAACCCCCAAACCAGAGGAGAGAGAAAATACAATGAAGCACACATCAAAACCCGTGCAGTGGTGGAGCAAACATTTGGGCTCCTGAAGTCCCGTTTCCGATGCCTGGATAAGTCTGGGGGGGCCCTATTGTATTCCCCTACCTTTGTGTGTCAGATCATCGGTGCATGTTGCATACTACATAACTTTGCTATGAAAAAAAGGCCTGCATATTGACATACGTGATGACCTGACCCCCGACCCACACAGTCCCCCCCTGCCAGAGGACACCCAGTCTGCTGATGGAAGAGCAGTCAGGAGGGTCCTCGCCGTAGGCATCTTTGGACACTAAACCAAAACATTAATTACACAGACAATGCACGCGTGTACACCACTGATGTCCCTAGATCACACACACCACATGCACATCGCATTGGATTAGCCCAAGTCCAGCATGTAGGAGTTGGGAGCAGTAACGCCAGCGTCAAGGCCCCAATGATGTCACTGTCCATTCACACACCTTTCACACATCATTCATTCAGCCGTGGGGTTCACTTCACCACCACGGCCGAGGGTGACACCCCTTACTTTCAGGAGTGCCACCCTCTCACATTCACACACCATTCACACTGTCCCCTGCACTCCTGACCGTGTGCAGTACAAAAATAAATTAATAATATCATATCCTGATAATTAAAAGAAAAAATAATCTCATACCCTGAGAAAAATAAAAAATAAACTCATGACCTGAGTATGTGAAAAACAATAATATAAAACAAGAAAAAAAAAGGCCTCATCGGGGATGCCGGGGGCTTCTTCTGGGGGCCCCTCTCTGGCTCCGCAGCTGCCTGGATGGAGTGGGTGGGGGTGGGGGGGCATCTGGAGGTGGCTGATCCCCAGGTGGGCCACTCCTGGCAGGTGTGGCCTGCGTGCCCTCCAAGGCCCTGGCTATCCGTCCAAGGTAATTGTTCGTCTGGGCCTGCATCCGGAGCTGACGGGTCACCTGGTAATGCTGGGCCCGCCGACTCAGCCTCCCCTGCTCCCGGATGGCAGCACTGTTGGCCTGGACGGCTGCAGTGAGGTGCTGGATATCCCCCTGCACCTCCCCCAAAGTGGTGACCACTGCAGCGCAATTAGAGCTGACATCCTGCACTGCGTTGCTGAGGTTGGCAACGGAGCCCAGACTGTCAGACACTTTCTGCAAGTGCACCGCTATGGCCCCCATTTGTTCTGTCTGTCTGGCGTGATCCCTCGCCAACTGGTCCTGGACACCATCAGACACCCCCCTGGTCTTCTGGGTCGCCTTCCTGGGGCCAGAAGATGGATGTCCTCGGGTGGAAGGAGTCGCCCTTGAGGGGCTTCCAAGGATGGGGGAGGGGACGACAGACGGGCCAGGAGAAGGGGAGGAGACAGACAAAACCAAAGAAAAGTCCTGCTCTGCCACAGCAGGATCTTCCACAACCACCTCGGCAGGTGTGGTGTGGCCACTCTCCTCCTCCACAACCTCTTCACCACCCAGTGGCTCGGGGCACATGATGGCGTGGGGGGGATGGGGTGGAATGCAGGCTGACAGATGATGGCCCAGCTCCGTCATCTGTGGATGACACAAAGCAGACACATGTTGGTGGTCCCACACACTTGGCACATGTACCCCCCCCCCCCCCAAATGCAAAACATCAAATAGGGGATTAAAAAACACTTACCTGTCCTTGTGCCTTCCTCCACGGAGTCATAGCCTGCGACCCCCTCCACCTGCTCCCTCTCCAGGCACCGAGCAACCACCTCCTCCTCTGCGGTCAGGGTGACAGGACATGGGGGACCACCACCTGTGCCCCTCTCATACCTCCTGATGGAGGCCACCTTGTCCCTCACCTTGCGCCGCAGGTCATTTATTTTCTTTTGTATGTCCCCAGCAGTCCGGGTGGAGTAGCCCAGGACATTGACCCTGGCAGCAATCGACTCCAGGATGCCTGCTTCCTCTCCCGGCTGGTCTTCCGGCTTTTTTTCCCATGGAGAAATTCATTCTCCGTCTCCATAGCCGAGATAATGACAGAGACCTCCTGGGTATTAAAGTTGAGGTTCCTCCTCTCTCTGGGGGTAGCGGGAGCAGCCATTACAGAGCAAAAGTATCTTCCCTGGGGTGGGGGGAAACGGAACTACTTTTGCGCCGGAATGGCGTTTCCGCCAGCGCTTTTAAGCGCCCAGCGGAACGCATTGCGCTGACGTTTCCCAGGAAGTGGTGCCGACGGAAGTTGTGAGCATGCGCACAAGGGGGCGAGTGGAGCCGCACTCACTGCGCATGCTCCGTGGATGATGCGCTGAACGTAAGCCTCTGCGCCGGGCTCCGCCCATCATTTACATATGATCACACCCACTTCCACTTGCGTCGGGTTACGCCAGCGCATTATCGTTACTCTGGCGCAAGTTTACGCGCAACTGCTATGTGAATTACAGGAATTGCGCTGAAAGGGTCTTCAGAGTAACGTAAATGAGAAGCGTTACTCCAGAGGAAAGATACTCTCATCTACCTGAATCTGGCCCTATATATTTGCACCCGATGTGATCAATAGAAATGGCTCCTTACCAAAAACAGTAGACTCTTTTAATTAAAAAAGAAGTCATATAACGCTTGTGTCATTAAAATGACTCGGAATAGTCCGGATAGGTATGTTCAGATGATCCAATGTTCATATGGATACGGTCATAGAAACAGAAAGGCAATCATAGTGAAATATTGTTTATTAAAATATATTAAAAAGTAACATGCCAAATGGCTGCTTACTTGAGTAGTGCCTGATCCCGGCACTGAGGCTTACAGCGTATGTTTCAAAACCAATTGAACCCGCGGATAGGGATAAGGGTCGGCAATCGCGCTGGTGATTCCAATGGTCGGCGTGCGGTCCACCATCAACAAGACTGCGTGACTACGAAGGGGGATCGGAGCTCCGTCGCACTGCTAGTCGACCTAGTTGGCGTGCGTTCCACCGTCAGATACCAACGGACCCGGAAGCCGGAAGTGGTAAGAGGAAGCGTCCTCTTACCACTTCCGGCTTCCGGCTTCCGGGTCCGTTGGTATCCAATTGGTTTTGAAACATACGCTGTAAGCCTCAGTGCCGGGATCAGGGCACTACTCAAGTAAGCAGCCATTTGGCATGTTACTTTTTAATATATTTTAATAAACAATATTTCACTATGATTGCCTTTCTGTTTCTATGACCGTATCCATATGAACATTGGATCATCTGAACATACCTATCCGGACTATTCCGAGTCATTTTAATGACACAAGCGTTATATGACTTCTTTTTTAATTAAAAGAGTCTACTGTTTTTGGTAAGGAGCCATTTCTATTGATCACATCGGGTGCAAATATATGGTGGTGGTTCCAGAACTGCAAATATTGCGATATCTTTGGGCTGTGACACGCCATTGGATTTTTTATCGTATAGCACTATTGGGATTTTCTCTCACTTTATTGTATGGACACAAGTTCACTATAATAATAATTTATGTTTGTTGCTTTATCAGATTGCACATTATATGAATGTATACACACTAAAGTATATTAATTTTTGAGTTATTCAGCGCCCCTCCACTCCTGTTTCTATTTGTATTTTCTCACTCGGAAAATTTCTAAAGGTGGCAGCTGTTAAACTGGTATATTTAAACATATTCAGGTTTAATCACGTATTAATCTACCCATTTTTTTGGGAGAGAAATAACACATTTTTTCTGTGGCGCAAAATATACACATTTTTTCTTCACATTCGTACGTCATACTGCGGCCAGTACCTTGCATAGATGTAGGGCAGGACCTCTCCTTGGTGTTGCTGCTCCAGAGCTAGCGCTTCTTTCCAGAGTTGGCACTGAATCACATCCGCCCATCCCAGCAGGACCTCCTCTGATTCTGGCCCTGTGTGCTGTATCCGCATCTCTTGTAACCTTCTGAATTACTCTTCCATGGTTACTGGTATCTGTACCTCTCTTCGTCTTTCATTTGGTGCTGCTTCTTTAGGCGTTGTCACCGATCGTCGTATTTCTGCAGCTCTCAGCTCATGTTGCCGCTCTCGTTCTTTCTCATCAAAAGCTTTAAAAGCGCTAAACGGAATCTTCCTTGTGTCTGCTGTGCTGTACTCACTGTTTGGAGAATGTGCGGCTGCTTGTTGGACTGCTGCCAGTTTTAACTGTAGCTCTGCGTCTCTTATTTGTTTAGCCTCCTCCGCTAACAGGGTCATCACTTTCAGCACCACATCCGCCGTTGGGTTCGGACCGAACCATGCTAATTTCTCTCTTATTAGCTTGTTGGCTGGTGATTCCTCCTCCTGAATCACTGGTGTCTCCATCTCTTGTACTGCAGGCCTTGCTGCAACCGAGTTCTCCTGGTCTAGCTCCATTAATTCTGCTATAATGACACGCTCGGTTTTGTTGCTAGCAATCCTTCCACGAACTTCCAGTAGTTCTTTCAGTGTATTTCTTTTAAGCCGGGTGTATCGGTCTTCCATTCACTGTTCCCAGTGTCTGCTTGGAATCCTGGTGTAAAGAAAAGTAGAAGGGAAAATCCCGCTGCTGCCAACCAGTTGTGACGGTGGTAGAACATATCCCCGTCAAGCCTTCCCTTCTTCTCCCATAAAAGAAATCGCCCAATATTCCATGAGTAGGAATATCCCTGGAATCGCCGAATAATCCATACATGAGCCAAGGCTTAATGCTGAATGTAAACAGGACACACTTTATTGAAAGTACACCGCACACTTTATACAGGATTTGGAACATCCCGCCCCCAACAACCGCTTTCCTATTGGTCCATTGTAAAGTATGCAGTCTTCACTCAGGTCCTCTTAAACCATGCAAATGAGGACTTGAAAATTACACAGCAGAGATTGGTCCCAAAGCTTGAATAGCCTGAATATGTGTGTTGAGACAGAAGCCCCCAGGGGGTCGGATGGCTAGGGCGTATTGTCTCTGACACGGCTATTCATCTGCAGAACACAATGGAAAGGTATTTCACAAGCCACTTAGCATTGAAAGGTCATTGTCCCTTACTGGCAGCATGGCAATCTGGTTTAAACAGGTTTTACAGATGCCTCTACAAAGGGGAAAGTAATCCAATTATCCAGGGCTAGAGGCAGACCCCATAACACACAGACATTAAAAATAGCAGGGAGAGAATTACACTGAAGTATATAGGCAATTGCATAAAAGTCCTTCACAAATATATTTAAAGATTTTTTGGGGGTTTGTCCTACTATCTTTTGCAATCTGTCGTTCATTTTGAATTTTTGCATCCTTGATTTCCTTTTTACATATTCTATTATATTCTTTGTAACATTTAAACGACACTAGTGTTCCTTCATTTTTATATTTTTTAAAAGCTATTTTCTTATTGTTTATAGCTTTTTTAACTTTGACCATGAGCCACATAGGTTTTATCTTTAGCCTTTTAAACTTATTGCCCATGGGAATATACTTTGCAGTGAGGTCCCAAAGAGTATTTTTGAAAAATTCCCATTTCTGTTCTGTGTTCATTGGTGCCAAAATTCCCTCCCAGTCCAAGTCCTGGAGAGCAGCCCTCATCCTTTGAAAATTTTCTCTCTTGAAATTAAGTGTTTTTATCTTTCCTGTATGTATTTCTTGCTTATAGTTAACATTAAATGAAATCATGTTATGATCACTGCTACCCAGGTGTTCCTTTATCTGAACATTAGTAATAAGCTCTGCATGGTTTGAGATTACCAGGTCCAACAGAGCATCATTCCTAGTTGGGGGCCTCAATAAACTGAACCATAAAATTATCCTGCAATAGGTTTTAAATTTCTTGTCCTTTAACTGTCCCAGAAATTCCATTATTCCAGTCAATTTCTGGGTAGTTAAAATCCCCCATTATTATCACCGTCCCAGCCCTTGCAGCCCTTTCCATCTGTGCAAGGAGCCGAGTCTCCACCTCCTCATTAACATTGGGTGGTCTATAACAAACGCCAATGATTAACTTTGAACTACGCACATCTGTATGCAGTTCCACCCATAATGCTTCAACTTCATCACACTCTCCATCAACCAGGTCCTTTTTCACGCTTGCTTTGAGGTCACTTCTCACATAGAGACAGACCCCTCCACCTTTCCTTTTTACCCTGTCTTTCCGAAAGAGAGCATAGCCAGGAATATTAATAGCCCAATCCTGTGAGGATTGAAGCCAAGTTTCAGCAATACCGATTACATCATAGATCTCCTCATGCACCAGAGCTTTCAACTCACCTGTTTTGCTTGGCAGGCTTCTGGCATTGGTGAACACCACTCCAGGAAGTAAAATACTTTCTTTAATGAAAATGTTTTCCTCAGTGGACGATAATGTGCTGTACTTTTTGTTTTATTTTCGTGACTGTAGACATGCTGCTGACGAAAAAGTTTTTGTTGACAAAATTGACACTGCTTGTCAGCCCGCCAATATTCACGACCAGAACCTGATGCAGGCTAGCTGGAAAGAGTCCCTGTCGGCTGGGCAATCAACTTTGCTGTGGGGCAGGAAGGGTGGTATAATCTGATAAAGTGTCAGAGTGTGACGAAACGCATAGGGAAGGACCTATGACCTGTGATGTCAACACGCTGTACGCCGCAGACATTTTGAAAGTTTGATAGATGTAAATTCTTGTTCCTTTACACATGTGAGTTTGTTTCTTGTCTATAAGTGTTTCTTGGTTTTAAGACATACTACACTGTGGTAGCTTTTTATTCATACTCTCATGAGGTAATTGCCAAATGGGTTTGATGATATCAATGTTTGTGCATGTCTTGTGGAAAACATGGTAAATATTCGAAAGCATGGGTGTCGCCCATAGTTTTGAGGATACCGCTGGATTCTAGATGTCGCATGTTCGACTTTTTAGATGGAGTTTCTGAGATTAATAAGTTTAGGGAGCATTTTTAGACCACTCTATAACTTAAGGGTCTACACCATCTGGTAAGCTGATGGGCCTCACCACTGTGGTGCTGTGTGTGTTCATCTTTCACACTGAAGCTGGTGCTGGGATCTACACCACAAATTAACCATCTTTTATGGACTTTCATAAATTCTGATGCTATTATTTATTTTCCTAAGCGCTACATATTTTTTATTATGTTTTAATTTGTAATCCAATAATTGCTGCTCACAACAACAAACAATTGAATCAAGCGCTGTTCAGAAGAGGTGCAATTAATAGGTAGATAGAAAATCATATAAGTGGATATACACTTATATACGAGAAAAGAAAAAGAAAAATGACACCAAATATGAGGGCAGGGGAAAGTGGAATAGTGGAAGCACTTGATAAAAAAATGTTAAAAAAATATATATAAAAAGTATATAAAGTAGTTCGGTCCAAATGGATCACGTTTATATAGTACTAGGAAAGGCTGAGTACACTGTTGCTGAGGGGGCTGCCGGCTTGTCGAGAAGAGGCAATTCTGAAAATATACAAGAGAAAGAAAAAGCGGCGCCCTCTAAGCGTAGCATGAAATTTATTAAAATAAATCAACAATACAATTCTTATGAGATGGGTACTCACAAGACTGCAGGGGGTCAAAGCATATCAATATTCAAGATCATCCGTGAAAGACATCCTCAGTTCGTGGGGTCCGCTGGAGCGATGGAATGGTGACAGCTCTCTTTGCTGGAACCTGCGCGGCATGCAGTTCCTACAGCCCATGAAGGTTTCAGCCGCTATGTGGGTCCCTAGATGACAATTCGGTGCTGGTTCACCGGGAGGGAAAGCGGGTGAGCCGTGTTGTTTCTTTGTCCGGTCTGTGGAACGCAGCCTTGGAGCGCAAAACAGCGCAACGTCACTTCCGGGATGTGTCACGGGGCGGTGCACGCGTTCGAGGCATGCGTGCCTCTTCGTCAGGCTCTATGGGGGCCATATTGGATAAGGGACATAAATACAGCTGGAGCAGAGCTGATTGGCTGGGCCTCACAAATTACACACGGAGATCGAGAAAAACATTGCATAGAAAAGGAAAATTATCAACTTATTGAATACAAGTACTAGAGAACAAAGTAAAATCTGGGACTAAATAAAATATACAATTAAAAATTAAAAACAAAAACAGAGATGGGGGAGTAAAAAAGGGGATGCATATATATATAAAAAGGGGAGTAAGTGGAAAGAAAATAATAATAACTGCTTGAAAGTGCATAAAGGACTTGCTTAAAATCAATTAAAAGGTGGATGGGGTAGACTTAGATATATGATCATATAGTCATATTGTCACATAATCACATATGCTATAGACCAAGGTTGATACCCTATTATGGACGTACTATGTATATTAAAATATATATAGAGACTTGGAGAATAGACTTAAAGAGCACACACGGGACATACCTATATATGGAAAAAGTTCCATTATATTGTTTTATTGTATTATTGGGCTAGGATATTAGAGTAAGATGTTGATCTCTAAGCCCTCATTTAACCCCGGGGCGATAGGCAATCTAAGGTGAAAATCCAATAGTTTTCCCTTTCACACAATTTTTTGTATCTTTCTGCTTGAGGGAGAGACTTGGGGATGGCTTCTATAACCCAAACCCGAAGCTCAGAGGAAGATTCCTGGTGAAACTCTTTAAAATGTCTGGCGACACTGTACTTATCAAGACCTTTCTCTACAAAGTTACGGTGCTCGCCAAATCTTTTCCGTAGGGTCCGAATCGTACGGCCCACATAGAAGAGGCCGCAAGGGCAGGTGAGGCAGTATACTACATATTCGGAGGAGCATGTGAAAAAGTCTGGTAGAATATACTCCTTGCCCTTACACGTGAAACTCTTTTGGCGGTGCGTTACGTGAGGACAGGTAAGGCAACGCGCTTTCCTACACTGGTACATCCCTTTAATGTAGAAGAATGTTAAGGAGGGGGAGGCATCGGTGATTTTGGTTTTGTTATTAGTTTTACTCGGCGCTATGCTAGCCTTCAGATTTTTGGCTCTTCTATAGCTTATTGTCGGGCGTTCTGACAGAGAGGATTTTAGATGTGGGTCTTCTTTTAATATAGGCCAGTGTTTATCCAGAATCCTCTCCATCTGTCTAAAGTGACTATGGAATTGTGTCACAAAGCGCACTGGTTGGAAATTTTCTTTTTCATCCTGTATCTTAGGTTTTTTGGGGACTAAATCACTAGTAGAATAGTGTTGAAAAGCACTTTCTATTAGTTCTTCAGGATAGCCTTTTTCAGAAAACTTGTCCCTAAGTTTGAGACCGTGGGTAATGTAGTCATGCTGTCTAGTACAATTATGCTTCAATCTGCAGAATTGGCTTTTCGGGATATTATTTATCCATCGCGGATGATGACAGCTCTCAAAATGAAGGAAGGAATTGCCAGCAGTAGGCTTGACAAAATTTTGGGCACAGATGGTGGTGTTATCAAAAAAGAGCTCTAAATCCAGAAAGGATAGAGTTTTGTCATCTGTAACTGCTGTGAATGAAAGGCCCATGTTATTCGAGTTGCAATGTTCCAAGAACTTGGGGATTAGGGTGTCAGGGCCATCCCAGATGATTACTATATCATCTATGTATCGGCCGAAAAATACAAGATGAGAGGCAAAGGGGTTGTTGCGCCAAATATGACACAATTCCCAATAGCCCATAGTTAGGTTAGCGTAGCTAGGTGCAAAATTGGCCCCCATAGCGGTGCCATGGATCTGGATAAAGAACTCACCATTATTTTCAAAATAATTATGTGTGAGACAAAATCTAAGCATTTCCAATAAAAAATGGACTTGCCGTGGGTTAAGCAGAGGATCTTGGTTGAGGAAATATTCGGTGGCGTGAACACCAACGTCATGGGGTATCGACGTGTATAATGATACCACGTCCAGGGGACAGCCAACGATAGGTCTTTTCCCATCGATAAGGTTGTAGTGTCAGGAGTAGATGTATACTATCCTTTATGTAGGAGGGAAGGTTGACCACTAGGGGCTGTAAGAAGTGATCTATATAGATGGAAAAATAACTGGTGACACTCTCCATTGCTGCAACTATGGGTCTTCCTGGTGGATTGGATACATTTTTGTGGACTTTAGGTAAGTGGTAGAAGTATGGCCTCTTATAGAAATCATGTAGTAGAAAGGCGACTTCAGTTTTTGTCACCAGTCCTTCAATCTTAGCTGCATTGACCAATTCATGTGCCTCCTTAGAGAAGGCCAACAGGGGGTCACTATTAAGTTTTTTGTACGTTGAGGTATCGGACAAGAGGCGTAAGCTCTCTGTCTGATAGTCAATCAGATTCTGAATCACTATACCTCCGCCTTTATCAGCTTGACGTATAATGATAGACTTGTTCTCAGTCAATCTTTTGAGAGCAATATTTTCTGCTGCCGAAAGATTGGAGGAACGTTTGTGAATGGTGGATTGTTCACACATACGTAGGATATCACCATATACTACCTGGTAGAAGGTTTGTATGTAAGGCCCTTTTGAGTAAGTGGGGTAGAATATAGATTTAGGTCTGAACTTGGTTTGTACTATCGGTGGTGATGTGGAAAGATGTTGGGTGAGTAATTCTACATAATCATCTGAATCCTCTGTGTACAAGAGTTCAAGATGGTCTAAGGCCATTTGTTCAGGGACACTACAATTCTGAAAAAGGTTTTGACTAATGGGACAAGGCTCCAAGGAATCTATTTCAATATCCTTTGCTGTTTTGGTGGTTTTGAGGTAAAAAAGGTACGAAAACTATCAGAATCTTCAATCTATCAGACCATACCTTAACCATTCCTGAGGAGTCTCTGTTAGCTCGTGGTCTAACATTTGCACCCACGGCTCCACCTAATCCCTTTACCCTATTTTTAGATTTCAATAGGTTTATCCGTAATATTACGGTTTTTAAACGCTTTTTTAACCTCAAAACCACCAAAACAGCAAAGGATATTGAAATAGATTCCTTGGAGCCTTGTCCCATTAGTCAAAACCTTTTTCAGAATTGTAGTGTCCCTGAACAAATGGCCTTAGACCATCTTGAACTCTTGTACACAGAGGATTCAGATGATTATGTAGAATTACTCACCCAACATCTTTCCACATCACCACCGATAGTACAAACCAAGTTCAGACCTAAATCTATATTCTACCCCACTTACTCAAAAGGGCCTTACATACAAACCTTCTACCAGGTAGTATATGGTGATATCCTACGTATGTGTGAACAATCCACCATTCACAAACGTTCCTCCAATCTTTCGGCAGCAGAAAATATTGCTCTCAAAAGATTGACTGAGAACAAGTCTATCATTATACGTCAAGCTGATAAAGGCGGAGGTATAGTGATTCAGAATCTGATTGACTATCAGACAGAGAGCTTACGCCTCTTGTCCGATACCTCAACGTACAAAAAACTTAATAGTGACCCCCTGTTGGCCTTCTCTAAGGAGGCACATGAATTGGTCAATGCAGCTAAGATTGAAGGACTGGTGACAAAAACTGAAGTCGCCTTTCTACTACATGATTTCTATAAGAGGCCATACTTCTACCACTTACCTAAAGTCCACAAAAATGTATCCAATCCACCAGGAAGACCCATAGTTGCAGCAATGGAGAGTGTCACCAGTTATTTTTCCATCTATATAGATCACTTCTTACAGCCCCTAGTGGTCAACCTTCCCTCCTACATAAAGGATAGTATACATCTACTCCTGACACTACAACCTTATCGATGGGAAAAGACCTATCGTTGGCTGTCCCTGGACGTGGTATCATTATACACGTCGATACCCCATGACGTTGGTGTTCACGCCACCGAATATTTCCTCAACCAAGATCCTCTGCTTAACCCACGGCAAGTCCATTTTTTATTGGAAATGCTTAGATTTTGTCTCACACATAATTATTTTGAAAATAATGGTGAGTTCTTTATCCAGATCCATGGCACCGCTATGGGGGCCAATTTTGCACCTAGCTACGCTAACCTAACTATGGGCTATTGGGAATTGTGTCATATTTGGCGCAACAACCCCTTTGCCTCTCATCTTGTATTTTTCGGCCGATACATAGATGATATAGTAATCATCTGGGATGGCCCTGACACCCTAATCCCCAAGTTCTTGGAACATTGCAACTCGAATAACATGGGCCTTTCATTCACAGCAGTTACAGATGACAAAACTCTATCCTTTCTGGATTTAGAGCTCTTTTTTGATAACACCACCATCTGTGCCCAAAATTTTGTCAAGCCTACTGCTGGCAATTCCTTCCTTCATTTTGAGAGCTGTCATCATCCGCGATGGATAAATAATATCCCGAAAAGCCAATTCTGCAGATTGAAGCATAATTGTACTAGACAGCATGACTACATTACCCACGGTCTCAAACTTAGGGACAAGTTTTCTGAAAAAGGCTATCCTGAAGAACTAATAGAAAGTGCTTTTCAACACTATTCTACTAGTGATTTAGTCCCCAAAAAACCTAAGATACAGGATGAAAAAGAAAATTTCCAACCAGTGCGCTTTGTGACACAATTCCATAGTCACTTTAGACAGATGGAGAGGATTCTGGATAAACACTGGCCTATATTAAAAGAAGACCCACATCTAAAATCCTCTCTGTCAGAACGCCCGACAATAAGCTATAGAAGAGCCAAAAATCTGAAGGCTAGCATAGCGCCGAGTAAAACTAATAACAAAACCAAAATCACCGATGCCTCCCCCTCCTTAACATTCTTCTACATTAAAGGGATGTACCAGTGTAGGAAAGCGCGTTGCCTTACCTGTCCTCACGTAACGCACCGCCAAAAGAGTTTCACGTGTAAGGGCAAGGAGTATATTCTACCAGACTTTTTCACATGCTCCTCCGAATATGTAGTATACTGCCTCACCTGCCCTTGCGGCCTCTTCTATGTGGGCCGTACGATTCGGACCCTACGGAAAAGATTTGGCGAGCACCGTAACTTTGTAGAGAAAGGTCTTGATAAGTACAGTGTCGCCAGACATTTTAAAGAGTTTCACCAGGAATCTTCCTCTGAGCTTCGGGTTTGGGTTATAGAAGCCATCCCCAAGTCTCTCCCTCAAGCAGAAAGATACAAAAAATTGTGTGAAAGGGAAAACTATTGGATTTTCACCTTAGATTGCCTATCGCCCCGGGGGTTAAATGAGGGCTTAGAGATCAACATCTTACTCTAATATCCTAGCCCAATAATACAATAAAACAATATAATGGAACTTTTTCCATATATAGGTATGTCCCGTGTGTGCTCTTTAAGTCTATTCTCCAAGTCTCTATATATATTTTAATATACATAGTACGTCCATAATAGGGTATCAACCTTGGTCTATAGCATATGTGATTATGTGACAATATGACTATATGATCATATATCTAAGTCTACCCCATCCACCTTTTAATTGATTTTAAGCAAGTCCTTTATGCACTTTCAAGCAGTTATTATTATTTTCTTTCCACTTACTCCCCTTTTTATATATATATGCATCCCCTTTTTTACTCCCCCATCTCTGTTTTTGTTTTTAATTTTTAATTGTATATTTTATTTAGTCCCAGATTTTACTTTGTTCTCTAGTACTTGTATTCAATAAGTTGATAATTTTCCTTTTCTATGCAATGTTTTTCTCGATCTCCGTGTGTAATTTGTGAGGCCCAGCCAATCAGCTCTGCTCCAGCTGTATTTATGTCCCTTATCCAATATGGCCCCCATAGAGCCTGACGAAGAGGCACGCATGCCTCGAACGCGTGCACCGCCCCGTGACACATCCCGGAAGTGACGTTGCGCTGTTTTGCGCTCCAAGGCTGCGTTCCACAGACCGGACAAAGAAACAACACGGCTCACCCGCTTTCCCTCCCGGTGAACCAGCACCGAATTGTCATCTAGGGACCCACATAGCGGCTGAAACCTTCATGGGCTGTAGGAACTGCATGCCGCGCAGGTTCCAGCAAAGAGAGCTGTCACCATTCCATCGCTCCAGCGGACCCCACGAACTGAGGATGTCTTTCACGGATGATCTTGAATATTGATATGCTTTGACCCCCTGCAGTCTTGTGAGTACCCATCTCATAAGAATTGTATTGTTGATTTATTTTAATAAATTTCATGCTACGCTTAGAGGGCGCCGCTTTTTCTTTCTCTTGTATATTTTCAGAATTGCCTCTTCTCGACAAGCCGGCAGCCCCCTCAGCAACAGTGTACTCAGCCTTTCCTAGTACTATATAAACGTGATCCATTTGGACCGAACTACTTTATATACTTTTTATATATATTTTTTTAACATTTTTTTATCAAGTGCTTCCACTATTCCACTTTCCCCTGCCCTCATATTTGGTGTCATTTTTCTTTTTCTTTTCTCGTATATAAGTGTATATCCACTTATATGATTTTCTATCTACCTATTAATTGCACCTCTTCTGAACAGCGCTTGATTCAATTGTTTGTTGTTGTGATATCCTTATTGTGAGGCCCTTTATCGAGCAGCTATCGGAGGAAGTGTGTGTGTGTATATATATATGTATACACCTCTGTTGGAATTTTTTACTTTATTTTCCTATTGATCATTTATATATTTTTTATTATTATATCTGTTCCATATTTCAATTACCATGGAGATCATTCATGACATAGAGTCAGCTAAATATGAAGTTCTAGATCATTTGTATACTTTGTTTCCGGTCCTCTTCTTTAACTCCACAACCTCTATCCCCAGATCCACTTACAAGTTAATATGTGCTAGGTTCAGACATATAGAGGACCTGATCGTCTCCGCCAACCAGCAGTGGTGGGATAAGTTCTTCCTCACCCTATATTCTAAATATAAGATATCACCTAGAGGTCTAAGAAACACAAAGACCTGCTCTTTCCTCAGTGTAGCCCTCACTACAGAGTGGGCAGACATCTCAGAGTTTTGTACACAAAAGTGGATGCAAATAGTAATTAAACAAAGAGACTTGCAATACCAAACGCTTATAACAAAAATTAAAGAATCTATTTCCAATCTTCATACTATGGTTCCTTTTTTGCCCTCCTCATGGTTGAGGAAGCTTAAACTTAATACAAAGTTCCAGGAAGACCTCTTACTAGGCAATAAACTCCATAAAATCCGGAGAGATTTTGATGACTACAATTCCAACCGGGTATTCTGTTGGAAAAGGAATCGTCAACCCCCCCAGCATCCTCATTTGGACCATGAGCCCATTGGTTCAGAAGGGCAGATGGGTCCTATTCCCCTTATGGACTGTGTTCCCAGACCCACTATTAGACCAACTCTTTATCCCCATGGTTTTTCCAACAATAGATGTTTACCCACATCTTTGTCTATGAAAGAACCAGTGCGCACCCTTGATTCTTCTGCCATCCGATTGGAGCACACCAAGGCCCCAACCATAGCCTCCAATAAACTTTTGGCTCAAGTTGGAACTCAGGCTCAAATTGAAGTCAGTTCCACTGTCCATCCTACTCCTCCTGAATCTACAGTTCTTTTTAGTCCTGTGTCCGAAGGTCCCATCATCACTTCTATATTAGAGACCAATTCTGTCTCCACTATTATCCCACAGGTATTACCTTTAGTAAAGAGAGTCGATCCACTATCTGATAATACAGTACCCTTAGATTCTGTACCTCCAGTCTCTCCTTTTTTAGCGGCTGCCCCCCTGTCCTGTCCAAAAAGAAAACTAGATACAGAGGCAGAAGAGGGGGCAGAAAGAGACGCTCAAAGGAGGGGAAAGGTACGAAAACTATCAGAATCTTCAATCTATCAGACCATACCTTAACCATTCCTGAGGAGTCTCTGTTAGCTTGTGGTCTAACATTTGCACCCACGGCTCCACCTAATCCCTTTACCCTATTTTTAGATTTCAATAGGTTTATCCGTAATATTACGGTTAAACGCTTTTTTTAACCTCAAAACCACCAAAACAGCAAAGGATATTGAAATAGATTCCTTGGAGCCTTGTCCCATTAGTCAAAACCTTTTTCAGAATTGTAGTGTCCCTGAACAAATGGCCTTAGACCATCTTGAACTCTTGTACACAGAGGATTCAGATGATTATGTAGAATTACTCACCCAACATCTTTCCACATCACCACCGATAGTACAAACCAAGTTCAGACCTAAATCTATATTCTACCCCACTTACTCAAAAGGGCCTTACATACAAACCTTCTACCAGGTAGTATATGGTGATATCCTACGTATGTGTGAACAATCCACCATTCACAAACGTTCCTCCAATCTTTCGGCAGCAGAAAATATTGCTCTCAAAAGATTGACTGAGAACAAGTCTATCATTATACGTCAAGCTGATAAAGGCGGAGGTATAGTGATTCAGAATCTGATTGACTATCAGACAGAGAGCTTACGCCTCTTGTCCGATACCTCAACGTACAAAAAACTTAATAGTGACCCCCTGTTGGCCTTCTCTAAGGAGGCACATGAATTGGTCAATGCAGCTAAGATTGAAGGACTGGTGACAAAAACTGAAGTCGCCTTTCTACTACATGATTTCTATAAGAGGCCATACTTCTACCACTTACCTAAAGTCCACAAAAATGTATCCAATCCACCAGGAAGACCCATAGTTGCAGCAATGGAGAGTGTCACCAGTTATTTTTCCATCTATATAGATCACTTCTTACAGCCCCTAGTGGTCAACCTTCCCTCCTACATAAAGGATAGTATACATCTACTCCTGACACTACAACCTTATCGATGGGAAAAGACCTATCGTTGGCTGTCCCTGGACGTGGTATCATTATACACGTCGATACCCCATGACGTTGGTGTTCACGCCACCGAATATTTCCTCAACCAAGATCCTCTGCTTAACCCACGGCAAGTCCATTTTTTATTGGAAATGCTTAGATTTTGTCTCACACATAATTATTTTGAAAATAATGGTGAGTTCTTTATCCAGATCCATGGCACCGCTATGGGGGCCAATTTTGCACCTAGCTACGCTAACCTAACTATGGGCTATTGGGAATTGTGTCATATTTGGCGCAACAACCCCTTTGCCTCTCATCTTGTATTTTTCGGCCGATACATAGATGATATAGTAATCATCTGGGATGGCCCTGACACCCTAATCCCCAAGTTCTTGGAACATTGCAACTCGAATAACATGGGCCTTTCATTCACAGCAGTTACAGATGACAAAACTCTATCCTTTCTGGATTTAGAGCTCTTTTTTGATAACACCACCTTCTGTGCCCAAAATTTTGTCAAGCCTACTGCTGGCAATTCCTTCCTTCATTTTGAGAGCTGTCATCATCCGCGATGGATAAATAATATCCCGAAAAGCCAATTCTGCAGATTGAAGCATAATTGTACTAGACAGCATGACTACATTACCCACGGTCTCAAACTTAGGGACAAGTTTTCTGAAAAAGGCTATCCTGAAGAACTAATAGAAAGTGCTTTTCAACACTATTCTACTAGTGATTTAGTCCCCAAAAAACCTAAGATACAGGATGAAAAAGAAAATTTCCAACCAGTGCGCTTTGTGACACAATTCCATAGTCACTTTAGACAGATGGAGAGGATTCTGGATAAACACTGGCCTATATTAAAAGAAGACCCACATCTAAAATCCTCTCTGTCAGAACGCCCGACAATAAGCTATAGAAGAGCCAAAAATCTGAAGGCTAGCATAGCGCCGAGTAAAACTAATAACAAAACCAAAATCACCGATGCCTCCCCCTCCTTAACATTCTTCTACATTAAAGGGATGTACCAGTGTAGGAAAGCGCGTTGCCTTACCTGTCCTCACGTAACGCACCGCCAAAAGAGTTTCACGTGTAAGGGCAAGGAGTATATTCTACCAGACTTTTTCACATGCTCCTCCGAATATGTAGTATACTGCCTCACCTGCCCTTGCGGCCTCTTCTATGTGGGCCGTACGATTCGGACCCTACGGAAAAGATTTGGCGAGCACCGTAACTTTGTAGAGAAAGGTCTTGATAAGTACAGTGTCGCCAGACATTTTAAAGAGTTTCACCAGGAATCTTCCTCTGAGCTTCGGGTTTGGGTTATAGAAGCCATCCCCAAGTCTCTCCCTCAAGCAGAAAGATACAAAAAATTGTGTGAAAGGGAAAACTATTGGATTTTCACCTTAGATTGCCTATCGCCCCGGGGGTTAAATGAGGGCTTAGAGATCAACATCTTACTCTAATATCCTAGCCCAATAATACAATAAAACAATATAATGGAACTTTTTCCATATATAGGTATGTCCCGTGTGTGCTCTTTAAGTCTATTCTCCAAGTCTCTATATATATTTTAATATACATAGTACGTCCATAATAGGGTATCAACCTTGGTCTATAGCATATGTGATTATGTGACAATATGACTATATGATCATATATCTAAGTCTACCCCATCCACCTTTTAATTGATTTTAAGCAAGTCCTTTATGCACTTTCAAGCAGTTATTATTATTTTCTTTCCACTTACTCCCCTTTTTATATATATATGCATCCCCTTTTTTACTCCCCCATCTCTGTTTTTGTTTTTAATTTTTAATTGTATATTTTATTTAGTCCCAGATTTTACTTTGTTCTCTAGTACTTGTATTCAATAAGTTGATAATTTTCCTTTTCTATGCAATGTTTTTCTCGATCTCCGTGTGTAATTTGTGAGGCCCAGCCAATCAGCTCTGCTCCAGCTGTATTTATGTCCCTTATCCAATATGGCCCCCATAGAGCCTGACGAAGAGGCACGCATGCCTCGAACGCGTGCACCGCCCCGTGACACATCCCGGAAGTGACGTTGCGCTGTTTTGCGCTCCAAGGCTGCGTTCCACAGACCGGACAAAGAAACAACACGGCTCACCCGCTTTCCCTCCCGGTGAACCAGCACCGAATTGTCATCTAGGGACCCACATAGCGGCTGAAACCTTCATGGGCTGTAGGAACTGCATGCCGCGCAGGTTCCAGCAAAGAGAGCTGTCACCATTCCATCGCTCCAGCGGACCCCACGAACTGAGGATGTCTTTCACGGATGATCTTGAATATTGATATGCTTTGACCCCCTGCAGTCTTGTGAGTACCCATCTCATAAGAATTGTATTGTTGATTTATTTTAATAAATTTCATGCTACGCTTAGAGGGCGCCGCTTTTTCTTTCTCTCCAATAATTGCTGCTGGTTGCTTATTTAAACATTGTTCCAGAGTCTGAGCGCAGATGTTATATGTTGCTTTGTAGATGGTATAACAGTGCTTGGAAAGCCACTCTCTAGAATACTCCAACTCAAGGCACTCATGGGGCTATTAGGAAAGCACCATGCACTGGGAGCTGATCAGATGAGCATTGTTAATGGTTGCTATGATGTGTTCCAGAGGCATGGTCTCCATTATCAAGTCTTACGATTACCTGAAAATGATCGGCCCTGACTCAAACTGTCTGTGACCAGGTCTAATCATCTGGGAGATCTGTTGGTTATCTCACAACAAATTACAAACTTTGCAACGAATTGAACATTTTCTGTATCTGATCTTTTACCTTGTTGTTAACCAAATGCCGACCAGCGCACGGCGATATACGCCGGCACAATGGCTCGGCTGGGCAAATGGGCGTACATGTACGTCCCCTTTAAATTGTGGAATTGTGGGCACGTGCCCACCTGTCGCATGCTCCGTAACTGTGCCCGCGGGACCCGCGAACTCGATGTCTGCCGGTGTCCCTCGATCGGGTCATGGAGAGACAGAACGGGGAGATGCCTTTGTAAGCTAAGCATTTCCCTGTTCTGCCTAGTGACAGGACAGTGATCTACTGCTCCCTGTGATCGGGAGCAGTGATCACTGTCATGTCACTGGTAGCCCAGCCCCTCACAGTTAGAATGACGCCCTAGGACACACTTAACCCCTTCATCGCCCCCTAGTGTTTAACCCCTTCCCTGCTATTGTCAATTACACAGTAACCAGTGGCTATTTTGTTGCCAAAATAGCGTCAAAAGTGTCCGATGCGTCCACCATTATGTCGCAGTCACGATAAATCGCAAATCGCCACCATTATCGCCACCAAAAATAATAATAAAAATGCCATAAAACTATCCCCTATTTTGTAGATGCTATAACTTTTGCGCAAACCAATCAATATACTTTTGGGGGATATTTATTATAGCAAAAAGTAAAAAGTATTGCTTTTTTTTTTCCAAATTGTCACCCTTTTTTTGTTTATAGTGCAAAAAATACCATAGAGGTGATCAAATACCACCAAAGGAAAGCTCTATTTTTGGGGAAAAAAAGGACGTCAATTTTGTTTGGGTGCAACATGGTACGACCACGCAATTGTCAGTTAAATCGACACAGTGCCGAATCACAAAAATTGCTCTGGTCAGGAAGAGGGTAAATTCTTTTGGGGCTAAAGGAGTTAATAGGTGTCAAACTTTAATAAACAAGGAGACAAGAGAGAACATCTAAAAAGTTTGCATAAACACTTATATTTTGTCTGTCTTTTTATATAAATCAGTGCTAACATTTATTTTTTCATATGCAAAGAAATTATTTGTGTCTCACTCACATAAACATTAGTTTAAAGACAAAAAAAAGCAGTTTGTTAAACTAAGAGCAAAGAGTGTGAGTCACAAAGTTAAGATACATAAAGCGCTGCAGCTTTGGCTGTGAATGATGTCAAACTTTCAAATTCAAAACATGATTTTAATCGTTTTTCTAGATCTAGGCTTGTTTATGGAAATTACTTAAAGTGGAAGTAAACGCACCTATCATTTTCAGCCAAGGAAGCTGCCATCTTGGCCTATGTTTAATCTTCAACTGCTGTGGTGCTGCACATGTGATCAGTTATGACACCAGCCATTGGATGGTTTGACAGTCTGGTTGAGAGCACAACCAATGTGATAGTTGGCAATCCCGGCATGCCGGAAATTTAACTGCTTTTTGAAACTGTTAAATCGATGGGTTTACTTCCGCTTTAAAAGGAACTCAATGAAAAACACAAAATTCAATATTGCATACAAAAACTCTATTTACTGATGTTTCTTGTTTTGGGATAAGCTGTTTTAGATTAAAAAATACAGTTTATAAAGTTTTGGCTCTGTAGAAGCAAATTAGGCTTGTGTCAAACAACACCAAAATTATTTTCCATAAACTGTAAAAAAAAAAGAAAAAGAAAGCAAGTCTCAGACAATACAGATGGTTCACTAAATGAGTTGAGATTTTTCACTCAATAAAATGTGTGACTATTCACTTCAAATATCCAGTCATGCAAAAAGCAAATTCCTGGTTATTTATTTCAGCTGCACATTATTGGGTGTTCAGAGATAACAGAAATGTGTTTTTGGATGATTAATTGAAGGGAATATCTGCTCAATTTATTGAGTGAAAGTTCTCTGTTTCTCTAGTAAATGGACCTCAATGCTTTTTAGGATTCTGTCTGACAATATACACTTTCCCATGAGCAATTAGCAAAGTTTCTTCAGCACAGCAAAGGATAACTAACTGAGTGACCAGGTTATAAGCAGAGGCCAGTACCCCTATTAGTGAGCCTCTCCATTGGAGGAGTCTAAGGTAGAGGAATAATGGGAACAGGCTACCCTGATATACTGTATACTATGTAAATCTGTAGGCTTGAGAAAAAGAACCCTTCGGGGTAGGTCACTTGAGAGGAGAACCTAACTATGGGAGACCTGTGTGGAGGTGTACTGAAGGGATGGCTAGACATTCTGGGCCAGATCCACAAAAACGGGCATATCTTTAAGCGGGCGTAGCGCATCCGATATGCGCTACGCTGACGTAACTTTGTGAGGCTCGTTGGGTATCCACAAAGAACTTGCTCCCATATGTGCGCCGGCGTAACGTAAATCGGCCAGCGAATTTAAAGTAGGCAGGTAGGGGGCGTGTTGGATTTAAATTAAGCGTGACCCCATGCAGATGCATGGCCGTCCGTGGACGTATCCTAGTGTGTATGCATCAGATAGAATGCCTAAGATACGTCGAACACTGCCTATGACGTGAACGTAACTTACGCACATCCCTAATCACGTACAACTTACGCAAACGACGTAAAATTTGACGCTGTTCCGACGTCCATACCTTTACATGACTTTATGAGGAGTAAAGTTAGGCCGGTCGTACGCCTTATGTAAAAAGCGTATATTGATACGCCGGGCGCAAGTACGTTCGTGGATCGGCGTATCTAGCTCATTTACATATTCTACGCGGAAATCTACAGAAGCACCACCTAGCGGCCAGCGTAAATATGCAACTAAGATACGACGGCGTAAGAGACTTATGTCGGTCGTATCTTAGCAAAATTCCGGCGTATCTTGTTTTGTGAATACAAAACAAAGATACGACGGTGCATCGTAGAACTTATGCGGCGTATCAATAGATACGCCGCCGTAAGTTCTTTGTGGATCTGGCCCTCTGTGTAAATATGCAATCAAACTGTGGTGAAGTGCATGATGCTGGTCCTAAAGTTTTGATGGTGAAGTTTTACTGTACAAGATTGTTTTTGTGTTCCTCTCACAGTAAAATCTCATTAAAATACATTGCTTCTTTATCAGAGGTGGATCTCAGGCCAGGAGAATGTATGTGAGTAACTAAGATGGTAACATTTATCCCTATTACAAGTACACTATATTGCCAAAAGTATAGGGATGTCTGCCTTGACATGCACATGAACTTTAATGACATCCCAGTTGGCCCACCTTTTGCAGCTATAACAGCTTTAACTCTTCTGGGAAGGCTGACCACAAGGTTTAGGAGTGTGTCTATGGGAATGTTTGACCATTCTTCCAGAAGCACATTTGTGAGGTCAGGCGCTGATATTGGAGGAGAGGCCTGGTTCGCAGTCTCCACTCTAATTCATCACAAAGGTGTTCTATCAGGTTGAGGTCAGGACTCTGTGCAGGCCAGTCAAGTTACTTCCACCCAATAGCACTCATCCATGTCTTTATGGTCCTTGTCTTGTGCATTGGTGCGCAGTCATGTTGGAACATGAAGGGACCATCCCCAAACTGTTCCCACAAAGTTGGGAGCACAAAATTGTCCAAAATGTCTTGGTGTGCTAATGCCTTAAAGGAGTTGTAAAGGATTTTTTTTTTGCTGAAATTACTGTTTACAGGGTATAGAGACATAATAGTTAACCGATTCTTTTTAAAAACAATTAAAAACAATTAAAAATAGATAAAAATCAATCATATAATTTACCTGTAGTTTCTAGTTTCGTTTTTGCATCTAGTTTCGTTTTTGCATGTTATTTCCTGCCTCTGTGCTATACAGAGCATACAGAGCCATACAGGGCAGTGATGGTTTGGAAAACGAAACTAGAAACTAGACACACAGTAATCACACCTCATTGAAGTTAGTGACCACAGAGAGAAAGCTCCCAGTACTGTGGTCATCAGGGAACAGACAACCAGGAAGTGTGGAGATCAGAGAAGAATTACAGCAACTTGAGAGCAAAAACGAACAATGAGGACATGCAAACAGCACTGCCTTACGGTAAAGGAAGCTATTAAGATAAAAAAAAGATTCCTTTACAAACCCTTTAAGGTTTCACTTCACTGGAACTAAGGGGCTAAGCCCAACCCCTGAAAAACGACCACACATCATAATCGCCTCTCCACCAAATGATTTGGACCAGTGCACAAAGCAAGCAATATTGGCAGCTAATAGCTAATTGGGCTGGTTGGGCACATCACATGTTTTCGAGTCGGTTGGTGGCAACGGGAATTGTGATTGATCATGGATCAATAAAGGACTTGTCAAAAACGGAATCCTGTCTTTTTTTTACACTACACTAAGTACCCCTACTTATTCACATGAGGGGGGAGGGATCAAGGTTCTTGTTAAAGAGGGCTTCCAGATTGTGATAAGCCCCAGCTTTTTCAGAAAAAAAAATGATGACCCGTACACACTATCGGTTTTCACGTCGGAAAAAAGTTGGATGTTTTTTCCCGACGGAATTCCTCTCGGGCCTGCCTTGCATACACACGGTCACACAAAAGTTGAATTTTTGACTGCCAAGAACGCGGTGACGTAAAAGACTACGACGAGCCAATAAAATTAAGTTCAATGCTTCTGAGCATGCGTAGACTTGTTTCCGAGCATGCGTAGGAAGTAAAGACCACAACAGGCACAATGGGATTTGTCAATAATAAAAACAGATGAAGATCCACAACGCAGGCTAAATGTGCTGCAAGCAGACAAATAAGAACAAAAATTATAGTAGCATGTAGACATGTGCACACTGAAATATTTTGATTTGGAATTTCGTTTTCGTCCGAAAAATTAATTTGTTTAGTTACTCCCGAAATTCATTTTTACTTATTTAGTTTTTCGTAAAAAATGCATTAGTCCGAAAATCCAAATGAATTAAGGTCGAATCTGTCATTGAAGGCTAATGGTGTCAAATTTTCTGAGAAGATTCAACGGAATCTTTAACCACTTCCATACCAGGCACTTACGCACCTTCCCGCCCAAGCCAATTTTCAGCTTTCAGCACTGTCGCACTTTGAATGACAATTGCGCGGTCATGCTACACTGTACCCAAACAAAATTTGCGTCCTTTTTTCCCCACAAATAAAGCTTTCTTTTGGTGGTATTTGATCACCTCTGCGGTTTTTATTTTTTGCGCAACAACTAATAAAAGACTGAAAATTTAGAAAAAAAATAAATTTTTATTTTTTTCTGTTAACTTTTTTGTAAATCAGTATGTTTTATCTTTCAATTACGGGCACTTATATGGCGGCACTGATGGGCACTTATGAGGTAGTACTGATGGGCACCGATGAGGTGGCATTAATGGGCACTGATAGGCGGCGCTGGTATGCGGCACTGATGGGCACTTATAGGTGGCACTGATGAGCACTCATAGGCGGCACTGATGGGCACTCATAGGCGGCACTGATGGGCACTCATAGGCGGCACTGGGAACTCATAGGCAGCACAGAATGGCACTCATGGGTGGCACTTATGGGTGGCACTGATGGGTACTTATGGGTGGCACAGATGGGCACTGATAGGTGGGCACTGGGCATGTATTGGCACGGAGGGGTGGCACTGAAGCACACTGTGGGGTGGCACTGATGGACTTTGAGGGGTGGCACTGATGTATATGTTGCCAGTCAGTGCCCATGTGTGGGCACTGACTGGCATTTTTTTTTTTTTCCTGTATTTTTTTTTTTTTTTATCTTGTGTTTTTTTTTTTTTTTTTACGTATTTTTATTTTTTTTTGCCCTGCCAGTGTGGGCACTCCCTGGTGGTCCAGTGTGGGCATGCAAGGGGGGGCTGCGCTGATAAACAATCAGCGTGAACCCCCCCTGTCAGGAGAGCCGCCGATCGGCTCTCCTCTACTCGCGTCTGTCAGACGCGAGTGAGGAAGAGCCATCAACGGCTCTTCCTGTTTACATCGTGATCAGCCGTGATTGGACACGGCTGATCACGTGGTAGCGACCCTCTGCCGGAGACTCGTTACCGAGATTGGTGATGCAGGGTGTCAGACTGACACCCCGCATCAACGGTCGCCGTGCTGCGCTCCCCCACGGGCGCGCGCGGGCATTGAAATCGTGCTAGACGTTTGAGAACGTCTAGTCACGATTTCATAACCACTTCCTGGCCGTAAATCTGCTATTGGCCGGGCGGGAAGTGGTTAAAAAAAAGAAAAAAAAAGAAGATTCGACAGAGCAACGAAACGGTACGACGCCGCAATCATACATTTCCGATCAAATGTTCTGCCTACAAGCTATAGTAGAATTCTAATGTTGTATGACTCGTAATAATTATATTTATTAATTATTATTACTAGTCAACCTTATTAGAATTCTTCTATTCTTCTATAGCTTATGGGCAGAGCATTTCACCATAAATGTCCGCTTGCTGTGATCCGTATGTTTTTAACTACTTTGTCGAATCTTCGTGTCTCTATAATGTCAAATCTTTTCTCTCTATGTCGAATCTTTTCTCTCTATGTCGACTCTTCTTCATGTCTCTATATTGTCTAATCTTTTCTCTCTATGTCGAATCTTTTCTCTCTATGTCGAATCTTTTCTCTCTATGTCGACTCTTCTTCATGTCTCTATATTGTCTAATCTTTTCTCTCTATGTCAAATCTTTTCTCACTATGTCGAATCTTTTCTCTTTATGTAGAATAATATTGGACTAATAGAGTTATCTTTCGGTTTTCGTCTTCTGCGCTTTCATTATCGTTTGTTAAAACGATAACGAAAATACCTGAAGTTCGGAGGACAATGCATTCGGACGAAAACTAATGCACATGTCTACACTAGCATGTAGTTGCAAGCTTATATATGCCAAAACATATAGAATAACACCAACATTGCATATACAGTAGTGGGGGAAAACAGAGTATAAATTGCAAGCATTCTCCAGTGTAAGGAGAAAGAAGTGCCCAGCAAAAAACAGAACCTTTTAAAAAAACATCAGCTAAATGGGTAATTCATAGTTCATATAAGTGTAGCGCTACCCCCTCAGGAGCCGCTGGTTATTTGGCTGGGATCGGCTTTGCCTCTGGCCTGCTAATCGCAGGAGGAGACTTTAACGTTCCCCTGAACCCGGAGGTGGATTCCTCATCAGGGTCATCGTGCATTCCCTACCGTGCTCTTAAAAAACTGAAATCCATGCTGAACTCCCTTCAACTGATCGATACGTGGAGATTTCTCCACCCCGATGCAAAAGACTTTACCTTCCACTCAGCACCTCATGAATGAATGAAAACTTATATAGCGCGGCACATGCGAACTGAATCGCCTCTGGGCGCTTGTTGTTCCTGTCTCCTTTGGTATCAAAAGAGATGAGTCTTGATCTTTTTCCTGAATGCTAAGTAGTTCTCCTCCAACCGAATACTGGTTGGCAAAGCGTTCCATAGTCTGGGACCTTGGACCGCGAATCTTCTATCTCCTTTGGATTTGTATCCGGCTTTAGGTATCTGCAGGAGATTTTGATTAGTGGATCGCAAGATGCGATTGGGGTTATGGGCTTTTATTTTTTCGCATAAATAATGGGGGGCATTCCCATGGATACATCGATGCGTTAGACAGAGTGCTTTAAAAGTAATTCTGTCTTTTACTGGTAACCAGTGAAGGGATCTCAGTGAGGGTGAGATTGATTCCCAAGGTTTTTTTCCAGTCACAAGTCTAGCGGCCGTATTTTGAAAGACTTGTAGACGAGCGATTTGGTACTTTGGGAGTCCGAGGTAAAGGGCATTTGCATAGTCCAATCTTGAGTTTACAATTGCTCCCACCACGACCGCTATGTCTTCTTTGGGGATAAAAGGCATGAGCCTACGTAGTAGGCGCAGCAGATGGTGAGATCCGCTGACTACTGACCCTATTTGTGCGTCCATAGTCATGTAGGAGTCGAAAATGACCCGAGGCTTTTGACTTTGGCGCTAGGGGTGATGATTTTACCTAGAATGGGTGGGGGACTCCAGGTTGTTGCAGGTAGATTCTTACGTTTGGAGTTCTGTTTTTGCTCCGTTGAGTTTTAGATAACTCTTTGTCATCCAGTCCTCTATCAAAGAGAGGCATGTTTCTAGATTGAGGTGGTGATCCTTTTTATTGCAAATGCGGAAGTACAGTTGGGTGTCGTCTGCATATGAGTGATAGAGCAGTTTTTTGGCTGCTGATGATATCAAAAAGAGGACGAAGATAGATGTTGAATAACACTGGTGACAGCGGGGATCCTTAAGGGAATCCGCATGATACCGTGCGTTTTTCAGAAAAGAAAGGCCCTAACTTCACTATTTGCGATCTGTTTTCCAAAAAAGAGGAGAACCAAGATAAATCGCTTTCTGCGACTCTGGCTACTTCAGATAGCCGGGTCAATAAAAGCTTGTGGTCTACTGTGTCGAAAGCTGCGCTCAGGTCTAACAACCGTTATTCCCGCATAGACTATTTATTTGTCATTTAAAGAGACCTGCACGGGGGCGTGACCGGAAGCCGAGCTGGACGGACGTGCAGCCTAGGAGCTCTGCACATAGGCCGATTTCGGGAGAAATCACACAGGATTAATGAGCTCCTCCCGCACCACTCGATCCTCCACATC
The DNA here is from genome assembly GCA_029574335.1 of Rana kukunoris. NCBI lineage: Eukaryota > Metazoa > Chordata > Amphibia > Anura > Ranidae > Rana > Rana kukunoris. The sequence continues at coordinate 53,334 of JAJQKJ010000166.1, forward strand.
CAGAGGACTTAAGTAATATACACAAAACAAGTCCGCGCTCTTAAATGTTTGTAAAATATATATAAAATATATAAGCCCAATGTTGTTGGGATAAAAGAAAATAATCATATAAATATAGAGAAAAAATAATCCATTTATTGCAGATCCACTTCTAAAAACAAGGAGAAAACAGTCCATATAGGATAATATACAGGGCTGTAGAGTAGTAAGCAATGTGCACAAACAGTTCCACCAGCAGACACCAGCAATTCATGGGGTTAAACCTCAACGGTTCCATGCACAGGCCATCATGAGGACAAAAACACACGCTGACAGTACCTTGATGGTAGATGGTATAAAGTGGTACACAGAGAGCCGCCGTCAGATCTTAGGGTGAGGACCTGACATCAAACAGTCCACAATGCTGGAGTGTCACCACAAAGAGAAAGGGACGGTGCCATCCGACGGGACCATCCGACGGGTCTTACAGCCGGAAATGCGGCGCAGTAGGCTCTGCGGGGACACACGCTCTTCCCGTCCGATCGCATAGACGTCACACGTCTGAGACGCCACTTCACGTTCAGACCAGTGGAGCTGAAGTATCCTGGACGCCCTCTGGTGGAAAATCCAAAAATGGCATGTGACTAGTATAGGATGGTGGAAGCTTTTGGAGGCACTCCAAACAGTCATGCCCGACTGTTCCGAGAGTCCCATGACTTTCTGGTGATCGGAGGAGACTATAACCTGGCACACTCGGCTACCTGGGACCGCTTGGTGGCAAATACCCAGACCTCGCAAACCCGGGCCCTTAGGGACTCAAAGTTGTTCTGCCAGCTGACTAGGAAAAACGCACTCTTTGATGTATGGCGAGCCCTCCACCCAGGAGATCGCCAATACACATTCTATTCGGCCCCACATCGCACCCACACGCGAATAGATTAATTTTTTGTGAATAATAACACGCTTCGGATTGCAGAAGAGGCCAGTGTGCTGCCTATCTCCTGGTCGGATCATGCCCCCATCACATTAACCCTGAACTTAAACCCTCCCCTCCACCGGCCCTATAATTGGAGGCTTAATGACTTCCTCCTGCAACATGCCCCCGCGAAACAGGAACTAGAAGAGGCCCTTCAGCATTACTTCGCTGAAAACGACACTCCAGACATCTCCGCCTCCACCCTGTGGGCCGCCCACAAGGCGGTCCTTAGAGGAAGGTGCATGGCCCTTTCATCGGCCATGAAGAAAGACGCCGGTGCTGCTAAAGCACTGGCTGAACGTCAGCTAAAGGCCCTGGAGGCTAAGCTCCTGCTAAATCCATCCACCGAACTCCTTAAACGGATTGTCCAAACGCGCACGACACTGCGGGACCTAGCTTTAGGCAAAGTAGAAAAGGCGCTGACCCGCCTGAAGCAACTCTACTATGACAAGGGTAACAAGGCGCAGGCTCTTCTGGCCAGGAAACTGGCCCTCACCTCTACCCCACACCAGATAAAAGACAGGGGGGGCGATCTCCTGACACATCCCAGGGACATAGCGGGAGCCTTCGCGGACTATTACACAGACCTATATAACAAGCCAGAAGTCCCACATAACCCCCCATCTCCTGACCTGAAGGCCCGTATGACCCAATATTTAGAGCAAGCGGGTCTACCCCGACTTAAGACAGCAGATTTACAGGGCCTGAACGCCCCGATATCGGCGGAGGAGATAGCAGAGACAGTGAAGGGCCTCCCAGCCCATAAATCCCCTGGCCCTGACGGACTACCATACGAGTACTACAAGACCTTTCTCCCGTTGCTTAGCCCCCACATGACCACACTATTTAATGCCTTTCTCCACCAGACCTCAATCCCGGGTGACATGCAGGGATCCTTTTTGACCCTCATACCTAAACCGGATAAAGACCCAGCCTCCTGCGCTAGTTACAGGCCCATAGCGCTACTGAACTCAGACCTCAAAATATTCACTAAACTTCTATCAATTAGGCTGAATGCTATTCTCCCCTCCCTGATCCATAAGGACCAAGTAGGTTTTCGTGCCGCTACGCCAAGCAGGGGACAACACCAGGAAGGTCATCGACCTGATTGATGTAGCCAACAGGGATGGTGCGGAAGCTCTCATACTCGGCCGTACACACGATCGAATCTGTCTGCTGAAACGGTCCAGCGGACCGTTTCCAGCGGACAGATTTGATCGTGTGTACGAGGCCTAAGACTTTCAAAGACATTCTGTCGGCCCCCCTGACGAGGGCCCTGAACTCTTTGTCTGCCCCCAGATCTATTCCGTCTGACTTTCTGTCAGCCCATATTTCATTGATCCCCAAGCCAGGAAAGGACCCCGTGGAGTGCTCCAGCTATAGGCCGATATCTTAAACCTTGATCTCAAAATTCTTGCAAATATAATGGCTAACAGACTGAGGCCCCTGCTCTCCTCCCTAATTGGCCCAGAGCAAGTGGGATTCATGCACAATAGGGAAGCTAGGGATAACGTGATCAAGGCCTTACTTCTGACACGTGGGGCCCATGACCGTGCCTTCAAGGGCCTTCTCCTGTCCACGGACGCGGAAAAGGCCTTAGATAGAGTCGCCTGGGACTACATGTTTGCCACGTGCGAGCATGTGGGACTGGGCCCGCGCATGATGCCCTATATGATAACCAGACGGCAAGACTTAAAATCAATGGCTCATTGTCAGGGGAAGTTAGGACTTCTAACAGAACTAGACAAGGATGCCCCTTGTCCCCCCTTCTATTTATTCTATCCTTGGAGCCGTTCATCAGGCTGGTTAACAGTAGTGTTGAGCAGAATATGCCATATTCGATTTCGCGATATATCTCGAATATATAGTCGAATATTCGAGATATATTCCTTAAATGCGAATATTCGCGATATTTTTTGGAAATGAAATGATTGCGAAATTTCGCTATTGCGAATGCGAATGCGAATGAATGCGAATGAAATTTCGAGAAATGCGGAAGGAGCACTCTGATTGGCTCAGAATATTCGTGATATTTTATAATACAAAATAATTGCGAAATTTCGATAAATGCGGAATGGAGCACTCTGATTGGCTCAGAATATTCGTGATATATTACAATACAAAATAATTGCGAATATTCGGCAAATGCGGAAGGAGCACTCTGATTGGCTCAGAATATTCGTGATATATTACAATACAAAATAATTGCGAATATTCGGCAAATGCGGAAGGAGCACTCTGATTGGCTCAGAATATTCGTGATATTTTATAATACAAAATAATTGCGAAATTTCGATAAATGCGGAATGGAGCACTCTGATTGGCTCAGAATATTCGTGATATATTACAATACAAAATAATTGCGAATATTCGGCAAATGCGGAAGGAGCACTCTGATTGGCTCAGAATATTCGTGATATATTACAATACAAAATAATTGCGAATATTCGGCAAATGCGGAAGGAGCACTCTGATTGGCTCAGAATATTCGTGATATTTTATAATACAAAATAATTGCGAAATTTCGAGAAATGCGGAATGGAGCACTCTGATTGGCTCAGAATATTCGTGATATATTACAATACAAAATAATTGCGAATATTCGGCAAATGCGGAAGGAGCACTCTGATTGGCTCAGAATATTCTTGATATTTTATCGTAATTTCGCAAAAATGCGAATGAGAAATTGATTGCGGAATTTCGACAGTAACACTCTGAAATCGAATATATGTGTTATTTTAGCTAAAAACAATATTGCGAATTTCTCGAAAATAATCGTGCGATATCGCTATTGCCGAATAATCGCATTGCGATTTTTCGGCAATATAAAATGATCGCTGCAGCTACTCGGCCCAAGGTCTCTAATCATACCAGCAATGCTTTTAGACGTCGATGAGGATCTCTAGGATGTGATCTTTTCTAAAAAAAAATTGAAAAAATACGAATATTCGAAATAGCAAATATTCACCGCGAAATTCGGAATATATCGCGAATACTCGAATATGCCATATTCGAGCCGAATATTCGCAATACGAATATTTGTGAGCAACACTAGTTAACAGAGACGCGTCAGTAGCTGGCTTTGAAATCAATGGTATGGAGTATAAAATCGCAGCTTATGCTGATGATCTCTTGTTCTTCCTGACTAAGCCCCGCACCACTGTGTCCAGCCTGATGGACAAGTTTTCTACTTTTGGGTATATATCCAATTTTAAGATTCATTTTTCCAAATCCGAAGCGATGAATATTTCGCTCAAGACTGACACCCTGCATGAGACTCGTACCGCCTGCCCTTTTAGATGGGTCACGGGGGCTCCTAAATATCTGGGGACCTGGCTGACTCCTGACTTAGGATCGATCTACGAACGTAACTTTCCGGCTCTTCTACGCGACTTACAAAAGAACCTACAGGCGTGGAACTCTCGATACTTTTCGTGGTTTGGGAGGGCGGCGATAATAAAAATGGTAGTCCTGCCGAGATTTTTATATCTCCTACGGAACCTTCCAATCAAAATCCCTCAGGCATATTTTAAATCCTTAAGTTCCATTCTCACTAGATTTCTCTGGAGTGGCAACAAACCAAGGATAAAACTTTCAATCCTATCTAGGCCTAAAGAGAAGGGAGGGATAGGATTACCTAATTTCCATAATTACTATCTGGCCTCACACCTTACTAGGGTGATTGACTGGCACTGCCACAGCTCCTCGAAGGCGTGGCTTGGCTTGGAAAGCATGCTGACTGGAAGTCCTCTCCAGCTCACTCCTTGCGTCCCCTGGAATTGCCAACCAGACGCTATCAAAAAACACCCCCTGACAGGCACCACACTACTGCTGTTTGACTCAGTGGCCACCAAAACCAATCTGACCTCCATTACTGGCCCGCTCACCCTGGTCGCCGACAACCCGGATTTGACTCCGGGGGTCGGCGACCACACATTCAGGACGACTGTTCCCAGCCCGCACTGGCAGTGAAGGATTGCTTCCTTAAGGGGTCATTTAAAACTCTTGCAGCACTTAAGTCCAGTGCTGGGCTTTCTGACTTATCATGGTGGCAGTACTTCCAATTACGTGATTATGCTACCAAGAACCCTCGGAGGCTCTCCTTCATTCAGCAGTTAACGGACCTAGAAAAACTATGCGCAAGTGGTTCTCATGTCGCAAAGGCAACTTCAATGACCTACACGTGGCTCCAAGATGAAACGACACACCCGACGACAGACCTAGACAGGCGTGGTCCAACGCCTTACGTACAGAATTCTCTGATAAGCAATGGAAGACAGCTTGTGTACTGGCCCATCAAGGTTCGATTAACACTAAAGCACAGGAAACTTCTTACAAACTCCTGACCCAGTGGTACGCCACGCCAGTTAAACTTAAGAAGTGGTACCCTCATACCTCTGATCGCTGTTGGCGTTGCAAGGCCGAATTGGGCAGTCTCGTTCACATCTGGTGGGATTGCCCGGTGCTGAGTGAGTTCTGGGGAAGGGTAAGAGAGGTGGTGAAACTCATTACGAAGACCAGCATGGTCCTAGATGCAGCCTGCTGTCTTTTACATGTTTCTAATGTGTCCGTCAAAAGATACAAACAATCCTTGACTAAGCATTTGTTAAATGCAGCCAATTCTTTAATCCCGCTTGCATGGAAATCTACTAAGGCACCGTCCATCAAGGACTGGCTCAGGAAGATCAATGATACCTGTTATATGGAAGAGTCAGTAGCACAATCCTTAGACAGGAACAATCGTTTCCATGAGACTTGGTCCCCTTGGTTCCTTTTTAAAACATCCAAGACATACTCCGAGATGGTTTAACATCTGTGACATGTAACACTGCCCTCTGGGCCTTATCACCTCTGGAGAAATACCCTTGCCCCTCCCCACCCATCCTTCCCTGCCTCCCCCCTCCCCCTTTCTTTTTCACTTTCCTTTTCTCTCTCTTTTTCTTTTTTCTCTCCTCTTTTCCTTTTTCTATCTCTTCTCTTTCTCTCTAATATTCTTATTCTGGCTTCACATGTTTTGAGTAATTATGTTTAACTGTGTACAGACAACCCAGCAAACACTATGTAATTGCTCTGATTGGCCTACTATAGTTTGCTCTTTACTGCTGTTTGTTGCTTCTTCCCGCATAATGGACTGTTCGAGCTTACCAGTTTGGCATATCCCATATGGAGGAAACCTCCTTTTACTTTTTCCTTATTCCCACTGTGAGAATTACCTTCTTTCCACGTATGCTGGCGTTAGTTTGCGCTATAGGCTATGGTTGTATTACTTATCTAATTGTCCACTATGTTGTCTGCTCTTATTGTTCTATGGCCTTTTATTATATTTCTAATAAACTTTGATGTTTAAATAATGCTTAAAGTGAAACAATAAAATTGAAATATTCCTTTAAATTTCGTACCTAGGGGGGTGTATAGTATGCCTGTAAAGTAGCGCTTGTTTCCTTTGCTTAGAACCGTCCCTGCACAAAATGTAAAAAGTCATTTAAAATCACTCACCTTAGGGTCTGGTATAGATATTAAGAGGAACCCTGCATCAAATTAAAAAAAAAATGATGTGGGGTTCCCCCCAAATATCCATTCCAGACCCTTCAGGTCTGGTATGGATTTTAAGGGGAACTCCACCCCAAATTTAAAAAAAAATGCCGTGGACCCCCACACATTTTTTTTTTTATGAATGACTTTTCTCTGTATTTCCGGAAGCCGACAATTCATTATAGCCGCGAGTGATTTTAAATTACTTTTTTTCCTTCAGAATTGACACTTTGTGCAGGGACAGTTCTAAGCATGGGAAACAAGCGCTACTTTACATGCATACTATACACCCCCCTAGGTATGAAATTTAAAGGAATATTTCACTTTTATTGTTTCACTTAAAGGAATTATTAAAATCACTGCTGCCAAAAAACCTGCAGTTTTTAAAACTTTTTTTGCATTGATACATGTCCCCTGGGGCAGGATACAGGTCCCCAAACACTTTTTATTACAATAACTTGCATATTAGCCTTTAAAATTAGCACTTTAAATTTCAAACATTCGAGTCCCATAGACTTTAACAGGGTTCTAAAGTTCACACGAACTTGCCGCGAACACCCCAAATAGTTCGCTGTTCGGCGAACAGGCAATGTTCGAGTCGAACATGAGTTCTACTCGAACTTGAAGCTCATCCCTAATTAGAAGCTTTATTAGATATTTGTGAGGCCAACCTTAATAAGGAATATGAAATATGGAATATCCCTATCACACCACTCAAACACCCATGTAGTCATGGACACATATGCCAACATGACATGGCGTTTAGAGGCAGACTAAAAAAAAAAACACCAGACATCCCTAAAAGCAGCATTTTTAATGCTCAGTTTGCATGAAGCCTAAACTGTCTCATTGCTCATGTTTTTTATTTGTTTTGTTGTGGGGCAGGAATAATGGGTTTCCCCTATTACAGTCACCCACTGTTCCACTAACCGTTTTGTGACCTTCTTTAACCACATGCCGACTGCCGTCGTCATTTTACTGCGGGATGTCGGCTCTGCTGGGCGAGAGCCCGTAGCTATACGTCCGCTCTAAAGTGGTCGCTAGGGGGCACGTGCGTGCCGTCGGCGGCGGCGCATACGCGTCCTTGCTTGCCCCCGAGTCCCGTGCGCGTGCCCGGCGGGCACACGCGATCGCTCGTTACAGAGCGGGGACCGGGAGCTATGTGTGTAAACACATAGCTCTCTGTCCTGTCAGCGATGTATCTCCTGTTCATACAATGTATGAACAGAAGATCAGTGATTTCCCCTAGTGAGGCCACACCCCATACAGTTAGAACACACCCAGGAACACACTTAACCCCTTCCCTGCCCCCTAGTGTTAACCCCTTCACTGCCAATGGCATTTTTACAGTAATACAATGCATTTTTATAGCATTGATCGCTATAAAAATGCCAATGGTCCCAAAAATGTGTCAAAAGTGTCCGAAGTGCCCGCCATAATGTCGCAGTACTGAAAAAAAAATGCTGTTCGCCGCCATTACTAGTAAAAAAAAAATATTAATAAAAATGCCATAAAACGACCCCCTATTTTGTAAACACTTTGCGCAAACCAATCAATAAACGCTTATTGCGATTTTGTTAATGAAAAATATATAGAAGAATACGTATCGGCCTAAACTGAGGAAAATTTTTTTTTTTATATATTTTTGGGGGATATTTATTATAGCAAAAAGTAAAAAATATTGAATTTTTTTCAAAATTGTCGCTCTATTTTTGTTTATAGTGCAAAAAATTAAAATCGCAGAGGTGATCAAATACAACCAAAAGAAAGCTATATATGTAGAAGAATACGTATCGGCCTAAACTGAGGAAAAAAAAGTTTTTTTTATATATTTTTTGGGGATATTAATTACAGAAATAAGTAAAAAATATTGCATTTTTTTCACAATTGTCGCTCTATTTTTGTTTATAGCGCAAAAAAAAAAACCGCAGAGATGATCAAATACCACCAAAGAAAGCTCTATTTGTGGGAAAAAAAGGACGCCAATTTTGTTTGGGAGCCATGTTGCATGACCGCGCAATTGTCAGTTAAAGCGACGCAGTGCCGAATCACAAAAAGTTCTCTGGTCATTGGACAGCAATATGGTTCGGGGCTAAAGTGGTTAAAGGGGTTGTAAAGGTAAAAAAAAAAAATCCCTAAATAGCTTCCTTTACCTTCAACCTTTGATTTTGCTTTTAAATGTCCTTATTTCTACTGAGATATGCTCACTTCCTGTTCTTCTGTCTGTAACTACACACAGTAATGTGAGGCTTTTTCCCTGGTGTGGAGTTTTGTATCTGCTGACGTTTAAATGTTGATAATATAAATTCATATTTTAAATTCAGTATTTCAAAATGAACACAAAAAATATTGGTGCAGTATTATGTATAAAGTACATTATAGTGGTATATGCACTAAAAGGAGATATATGCAGTTTAATGTTACCAGGTTGATGGACTAAAAACATATTGCTGTTGATGATGTGATTGTGTAAAATATATTGCTGTGGGTTATGTGATTGTGTAAGAAGCTGTTTATTCAATTTTATGCAACATACTATGTAGCAGCAATGATCCTCATGAAACTAGATACCAGGGGAAAAGAAAACATCAAGTATAAAGTTACAATGTTGCATAAAGTGTTCTGAGAAAATACATTTCTGGAAACATGTGACCTCAAATAAATCACAGTAGCTGTCATGTACAGGGAGTGCAGAATTATTAGGCAAATGAGTATTTTGACCACATCATCCTCTGTATGCATGTTGTCTTACTCCAAGCTGTATAGGCTCGAAAGCCTACTACCAATTAAGCATATTAGGTGATGTGCATCTCTGTAATGAGAAGGGGTGTGGTCTAATGACATCAACACCCTATATCAGGTGTGCATAATTATTGGGCAACTTCCTTTCCTTTGGCAAAATGGGTCAAAAGAAGGACTTGACAGGCTCAGAAAAGTCAAAAATAGTGAGATATCTTGCAGAGGGATGCAGCACTCTTAAAATTGCAAAGCTTCTGAAGCGTGATCATCGAACAATCAAGCGTTTCTTTTCAAAATAGTCAACAGAGTCGCAAGAAGCGTGTGGAAAAACCAAGGCGCAAAATAACTGCCCATGAACTGAGAAAAGTCAAGCGTGCAGCTGCCAAGATGCCACTTGCCACCAGTTTGGCCATATTTCAGAGCTGCAACATCACTGGAGTGCCCAAAAGCACAAGGTGTGCAATACTCAGAGACATGGCCAAGGTAAGAAAGGCTGAAAGACGACCACCACTGAACAAGACACACAAGCTGAAACGTCAAGACTGGGCCAAGAAATATCTCAAGACTGATTTTTCTAAGGTTTTATGGACTGATGAAATGAGAGTGAGTCTTGATGGGCCAGATGGATGGGCCCGTGGCTGGATTGGTAAAAGGCAGAGAGCTCCAGTCCGACTCAGACGCCAGCAAGGTGGAGGTGGAGTACTGGTTTGGGCTGGTATCATCAAAGATGAGCTTGTGGGGCCTTTTCGGGTTGAGGATGGAGTCAAGCTCAACTCCCAGTCCTACTGCCAGTTTCAGGAAGACACCTTCTTCAAGCAGTGGTACAGAAAGAAGTCTGCATCCTTCAAGAAAAACATAATTTTCATGCAGGACAATGCTCCATCACACGCGTCCAAGTACTCCACAGCGTGGCTGGCAAGAAAGGGTATAAAAGAAGAAAAACTAATGACATGGCCTCCTTGTTCACCTGATCTGAACCCCATTGAGAACCTGTGGTCGATCATCAAATGTGAGATTTACAAGGAGGGAAAACAGTACACCTCTCTGAACAGTGTCTGGGAGGCTGTGGTTGCTGCTGCACGCAATGTTGATGGTGAACAGATCAAAAACACTGACAGAATCCATGGATGGCAGGCTTTTGAGTGTCCTTGCAAAGAAAGGTGGCTATATTGGTCACTGATTTGTTTTTGTTTTGTTTTTGAATGTCAGAAATGTATATTTGTGAATGTTGAGATGTTATATTGGTTTCACTGGTAAAAATAAATAATTGAAATGGGTATATATTTGTTTTTTGTTAAGTTGCCTAATAATTATGCACAGTAATAGTCACCTGCACACACAGATATCCCCCTAAAATAGCTAAAACTAAAAACAAACTAAAAACTACTTCCAAAAATATTCAGCTTTGATATTAATGAGTTTTTTGGGTTCATTGAGAACATGGTTGTTGTTCAATAATAAAATTAATCCTCAAAAATACAACTTGCCTAATAATTCTGCACTCCCTGTATAGTTAGAGAAATATATTTCTTGACTGAATGCACTTGTGGATAATTTACTAAAACTGGAGAGTGCAAAATCTGGTGCAGCTCTTCATAGAAACTAGCGTTCAGATTTTTTTTTTTGTCAAAGCTCAATTGAACAAGCTGAAGTAAAAAGCTGATCAGTGGCGGCTGTTTTTTTTTTTTGGAAAACAACCACCGTCTGTCATCCAGCCCCGTGCTTGCCCCATCTAGGTTGCAGGGGGGCAGCGCTCTTACGGGCCACAGGTGGCGGCTTCTATCAGTCTTCTCCTCTGTGTGTCTCCTCCCTCCTCCTCCTAGGTGTCCAATAGGATCTCCTCTCCTTTCAGCCAATCGGGTGATGGGTCTCAGGACCCACTTCCTGATTGGCTAATCATATGCTTTAAAAAAAAAAAACTCTGGAATACATGTGTATGGCTGGGTGGGTGGGCGCCTGTGCGCCCTAATGGATAGGCCGCCACTGAAGCTGATTGGCTACCATGCACAGCTTCATTTTGCTCCAGTTTTAGTGAAGAAACCCATATATATATACGGAATAACATTGATTATCTTGTTACAATAGCATCTGGTATTGGTGGGCTATATTAGACAGCATTAAGTAAACATGTTGGGCCAGATTCAGAAAGACGGCGTCAATACTAAGAATAGCCGGCGTATCTTTTTTTGCTATTCAGAAAAGAAGATACGCCAGCTTTCTCCTAAGTTACTAGCGGCGTAATTCGCTTACACCGCCGTATCTTCAGTTGCATATTTACGCTGGCCACTAGGTGTCGCTTCTCGTAAATTATACAAATGAGCTAGTTACGCAGATTCACGAGCGTACTTGCGACGGCGCGTTGTATTTTTACGTCGTTTGCGTAAGCGTGAGACCGGCGTAAGGTTACCCCTGCTCTAGCAGGTGCAGCCAATGTTAAGTATGGACGTCGGGACCGGCGTCGAATTGTACGTCGGTTACGTCGTTTGTGTAAATCGTTCGGAAATGGGGCTTGATGTTAGTTATGTTTACGTCGTTTACATTGAGAAAAAAGCGGCGTGATTTCGCACATGCGCACTCGGAACGTCCACGGACTGCGCATGCGCCGTCCAAAAAAAGCGCCAATTACGTGGGTCATGATTCATTTACATGAATCACGGCCCACTTCAACAATTTGAATTGCGCGGCCTTACGTCATGCACTTTACGCTACACCGCCGCATATTATGGAGCAAGTGCTTTCTGAATAAGGCACTTGCCAATAATATTTGCGACGGCGTAGTGTAAAGAGGTAACACTACGCCGCCGGAAAGATACATGTTTGTATCTGAATCCAGCCCGTTGTGTCTGAGGTAGATGTGTTGAAAGTAGAAAAAAATGGACAGTTTGTTGCGTATGGGGCAGCATAGCCACAGACTGGTCAGGGTGCAAATGCTGACCCCGTGTCCACAGCCAAAAGTGCCTATAGTGGACACATTGGCATCAAAACAGGACCACAAAGTAATGAAAGAAGGTAGCCTGATATGATGAACCACGTTTTCTTTTACATCATTTGGATAGTTGGGTGTGTGTGTGTCACTTACCTGTGGAAGAGGTGGCAAGCCGGCGGAGGCAGCAGGATTCTTTGTACAATGTTCTAATGGAAACCACAATGAATATGAGGTGTTGATTTGGCCTCCATTATCTTCAGATCTCAATCCAATTGAGCATCTGTAGGATATGCTAAAAAAACAAGTCTGATCCACAGACACCCCCTTACTACAACTTACAGGACTTAAAGTATATGCTACTGATGGCTTGGTGCCAGATACCACAGCATACCTTTAGTTATCCATCATGCCATACCATCAGGGAGACTTGTGATTAGCCCCAAATGTATTCTGCAGCAGCACAACAACCCTAAACATACAGCCACTGTCATTTAGAACAAAAAGTCCTGGAAGTGATGCTTTAGCCCCCACAGTGCTTTGGTCTCAACATCATCGAGTCTGTCTGGGATTACATGAAGAGACAGAAGGATTTGAGGCAGCCTACATCCACAGAAGATCTGTGGTTAGTTGGCCAAGATGTTTGGAACAACCTACCTTCCAAATTCCTTAAAAAGCTGGTGCAAGATATATATATATATATATATATATATATATATATATATCATATATATATATACACACACAGTATTTCACAAAAATGTAAATATTTTATTCTATCTTTTCATGTGACAACACTGAAGAAATGACACTTCAATGTCATTTTTCAAACGCCTTAAAAAAAAAAATGATTTTATGGATTAAAAAATAACAAAACAGTAAAGATAGCCCAATTTGTTTATACATTTGGAAGATTATGTTACAGGGATGGACTGAGACCAAAATTTGGCCCTGGACTTTATCCAGACCGGCCCACTTTATGTTTGAAAATAAGAACAAAAACAGTATACAAACTATACACAATTGTGCAAAAAAACATAAGTAGCATAACAAAAGGAGTCCTCACTCACCTCTATTATTTCACTTATTCTCCTCTGTATTTTCCTCATTCTTCTCACATCACTGCATGAAGTGGAGGGCGAGCTGCGCAGCCATTACATTGACAGGCTGTCACTGAAACCGGCCCACTGAGCCATCAACCCACCGGGAAACTCCCTGTAGTCCCTATGGCCAGTCCATGCCTGTTATGTTACACCGAGTAAATTGATATCTAACATATCACACTTTAAAATTGCGCACGCTCATGGAATGGTGCCAAACGTTGAACATTTTTACAGGTTACCAGTTTAGATTTACAGAGGAGGTCTAGTGTGAGAATTGGTGCTGGCACTATAACGCACACGGTGATACCTCACATATGTGGTTTGAACGGCTTTACATATGTGGCTTTATGTCTGCGTTCGCTTCTGCGCACAAGCTACAAGGGTGTTTTAATTTTTTTTGGTATTTTTTTTATTTATTTATTAATTTTTTACACTGTTTTTTTATTTTTTATTTTTTTAGTACTTTTATTCCTATTACAAGGAATGTAAACATCCCTTGTAATAGGAAATGTGTGTGACAGGCAGGGTGTATTTAGTTTTTGTGCTGCCCTAGGCCTGACTAAACTCGTGCACCCCCTAATTTAAATATGACCCACCCTTCCTGTTAAGGCCACACCCCTTGCTGTTTAAGACCCACCCTGAAATTTTTAAGTGGGGACACTATTTCTGATGACCGGGGGGGGGGGGGGCAATGGATTCCCTTTATTTGCAGAGATTTCCTCTCACTTACTGTATGGCTATGGGGACATGAAGTGAAGGGAAATCTCTGCAATAGGACAGGGATGGTAAAAAAAAATAGAGACCACACCCTCCCCCACCCCCCTACAGTTGCAGAATGCCAACCACCCACATACTGGAAGCAGTGCGGCCGATTCATGGGGGCACTAAACTAATTTGCCTAACAGTGTAGCGCAAGCCGGCGGGGACACTGTCCGTGCTGCCCCCTTGCAAAGTGCTGCCCTAGGCCTGGGCCTTGTTGGCCTAAGCCAGGATACAGCATTGGTGACAGGTCCTCTTTATGGAGAGATGCGGGGTCGATAAGACCCTGCACTTCTCCTCCAGGCTGGAAAGCATGAGATTGTGAAAAAAAAATTCACCGATCTGATGCTTAGTATTGCTTACTAGTAGGGCTGCACGATTCTGGTCAAAATGAGAATCACGGTTCTTTTGCTTAGACTAAAGATCACGATTCTATCACGATTCTCAAAACTGAATGCCAGAACCCCCCCCCAAAATAAATAAACCTGCAATTTATCTGAAAATATTAATACATAAAAAACAGACCAGTGATATGTCTATAATGTTAAAGACCATATAACTCCTATGAAAAAAGCAGAATCAAACTTTGATTCTGCTTTTTTCATAGGAGTTATATGGTCTTTAAAGCGGAGGTTCACCCAAAAATCAACTTTCTGCAATTAGATCTGAAGTATGCTGGTCTTTTTTTTTTTTTTTGCACTTATCGTTTTAGCCGTGTTTCTTTCTGGCTCCGAGCGGGGATTTCTGCTGGGAGTAGGCGTTCCCGAAGGCAAGCGTAGTTGATTGACGGGGCTTGGATAGCACGTCACGCCTTCCAAAAATAGCCTAGGTGACACTCGGGTGTTTACGGCGCTATACGGCGCCTGCGCCTGCCGTGTAGAGCTGACTGCGCAGGCGCCATAAATTGCCGAGTGTCACTTCGGCTATTTTCGGAAGCTGTGACGCGCTATCCAAGCCCGTCAATCAACAACGCTTGCCTTCGTGAACGCCTATAACCAGGAAGTAATCACCGCTCGGAGCCAGATAAGAAACCCGGCTAAAACGATAAGTACAAAAAAAGAAAAAACAGCATACTGTAGATGTCAGCAGTATGCTGGATCTAATTGCGGAAATTTGATTTTTGGGTGAACCCCCGCTTTAACATTATAGACATATCACTGGTCTGTTTTTTATACATCAGAAGCATTACCGCCGGCAACCATTGGTGGCGCATGGATACACACAGTTGTACAGAACTGTGAGAAAGATCAGCAGCAGTACCATCGGCAACCACTGGGTGGCGCATGGATACACACTACAGTTGTACAGAACTGTGAGAGAAGCCCAGGCATCCATCCAGCGGCGCAGGCTGCTGACGTCGGTTCCGATATTGGCGCCATTTGCATTCGCTGGTTACGTGGAACGGGCAGTGAGAGAAGAAAATCGCGGGTCATCCCGCAGGGAGATCGTGGGCGGGGAGAATAATCGAGATTGCGATTCTCTTCGCGATTAATCGTGCAGCTCTACTTACTAGCCACAATCACGGCTTTGTTTACTTCCGGGTACCCGGGCGTGATGTCATCACATCGTGCCCGGGGCCTCCGACGGTCATAGAGATGACTGGTGACCATCTGGTCTCCAGTCATCTCTAGGCTTCCTAGCCTGTGCCAGACGATTCTTTCTCCAGGCCCGGGATAGCCCAGAGAAGCAACAGATGGTGGGAGGAGAGGGGGATGTGCCCTCCTGCTGCCTATACGAACGATCAAGCAGCGGAACTGCCGCTTTGATGCACAGAATCAACGGCATTAAAGAATGATATCTGAATGATGCCTCTAGCTGCAGGCATCATTCAGATATCACTGCACAACCCCAGGAGGTCATATGAAGTCCACCCAAGGATGGCAGATCCCACTCGTGGACGTCAAATGACTATGGGCCAGTATTTCTGCTTAAAAATCAAATAAAAGAAGATTGAAAGAAAGTCGTATGTGAACCTCTAGAATCTTCACAAAGTATGAGTGCAGCCACACGGTGCATTACAATGCATGCGCTGCTGCATTGTGCAAAAAATTCAGCCTGTATTATTTTTTGTTAATTGAGGTGAGTGCTGCTCATTCATTTTAAGTGGGCTTCCTAATCTTTAAAGCATGAAACACCATGGCAGGAAATGGAATGAAACACCAAGGAACCACACAGCAGTGCGCTGGAAATGAGCGCTTAATAAGTAAAAAAAATAAAAATTGAAAAAGCTGAAAATGTTTAAAAGTGTTAACATGACCAAAACCTAATGCTTTAACTGGTTGCCGACCGCCCTCTGTCATTTTACTGCGGGAAGTCGGGACTGCTGGACGAGAGCCCGTAGCTATACGTCCGCCCTAAAGCGGGCACTAGGGGGTCACGTGCGCCGCCGGCAGCGGCACGTGGGCTTCCCCGCTCGCCCCCGAGTCCCACGCACGTGCCCGGCGGTACGATCGCCGCCGGGCACACGCGATTCGCTCCGGTCACAGAGCAGCGAGACCGGGTGCTATGTGTGTAAACACACAGCTCCCGGTCCTGTCAGCGGGAGGAAACGCTGATCTTCTGTTCATACAATGTATGAACAGAAGATCAGTGATTTCCCTAGTGAGTCCACCCCCCCCATACAGTTAGAACACACCAGGAACACACTTAACCCCTTCCCCGCCC
>JAJQKJ010000478.1:0-38558 GCA_029574335.1 Rana kukunoris
AACAACACTAACCCTAACCCTGCCCTAACACCTAACCCTACAACCACCAACCCCAACCCCAACCCCAACCCTAACCCCAACCCCAACCCCAACCCCAACCCTTAACCCTAACCCTAACCCCAACCCCAACCCCCTAACCCTAACCCCTAACCCTAACCCTAACCCCCTAACCCCTAACCCTAACACTAACCCTAACCCCTAACCCCTATCCCCTAACCCTAACCCTAACCCTAACCCCTAACCCTAACCCTAAGGGTGGGCTAACCCTAACCCTAAGGGTTAACCAAACTCCCTGCGCCACAGCTACGGCCAAAAAAAAAAAAAAAGAACCACCGGGAATAACACACACCCTAACCCCTCCCTAAGGGGAGGGACACTAGCAAAACAAACTCCCTGCGCCGCAGCTACACCCCAAAAAAAAAACAAGAACCACGGGGAACAACACACACCCTAATCACCCTCCCCGAAGGGGAGGGACACTAGTGAACCAAACTTCCTGCGCCGCAGCTATGCCCATAAAAAACAAAACAATAACCAGGAGGAACGACACTCGCACCTCAAAACAAAAAAAAAACACCACACCCTCCCCACCTCTCTCCGCCTCTAAAAAAGAATACGAAATTCTCACACGCCACAAACTCCACCCCCACACACCCTAAACACCCTCCCTACAACGCCCACAAACACAAACCCTATTCTTCAATGGAAAACCCTAACCCTAACCCCACACGAGAGAGAGGAGAGGCATCCAATATCCCTAACACTCTAACTCTTTAACACTCTAACACTTTAACACTCTAACACTCTAACCCTACACACCTCCTCACACCTACTCACGCATTACAATCAACACTCGCAACCTACACAGCCGCTCCTCCCTTAAGGGGAGGGACACTACACAAACAGAACACCCCCTGCGCCGCAGCTACGCCTACAAAACACAGCAAAAACACACACGTGCGCTCACGCCCCACACTCACCACAACAAAAAATAAATAAGCAAATACAACACACACCCTCCCAGCCCCTCACACCCACAAAACAACAAAAAATAACCACCCTCACACCAAACACACCCCCACATACACTAACCGCACCACCCTCACAAACCGCAAATACAAAAAAAACAATCAATAAAAAAAACCCTAACCCTGACCCTAACCCTAACCCTAACCCCAACCTTCGTAGGACACGTGGCTGTCTCACTTCACATTTGTATGAAACATTCTCCGACTTGTTTATTACCCGACTGAGTTGGGGTAGGCATTACACTTTGGTGGGGGTGGGTCAGCCATGCCCTGTGACCTTTGACCTCTGAGAACCCGCCTTATGACCTTTGACCTTGGACAAACAGGATACATCATATCTGGTATATTCTGCTGAGTAACAAGAATACCAGTGTTGGTCGCCTTGTTGTCGGTGGGCGGCAGCTGGTGAACTGTGTGCGGATCCAGCCGGCATGAAGATGTGGCTCGAGTCCATGTATGCATCACCGACCCCAAGAAGATGGCCACAGTTCCATTTCTGGCCCCCTCCAAAATGGCCGCGAACATACTTCCGGCATTTGTTTTCGATGCGGGGCATTGTTTATTGTTTTTTTTATCTATGGCACACATATTATATTGACCCCGATGGTCCCGGGACATAGCAATATCTTTTACCTTTTATGTAGCATTTTTTGGGGATTGCATTATTTTGGAAGCCTAGGAAAACCATGGCGATTGCCCACTTCCTGTTTGTTGGGAAGATGGCTGCTGCCCCACTTCCTGTTTGAAGATGGCTGCTGCCCCACTTCCTGTGCTCATTAGCTGACCAACTACTGCTAATGAGTGGGACCCCACTACTTAAACTCACTCCGCATACCTCTTATCACTCCTGAAGAAGTCACTTGTGAGTGACGAATGCGCACAAGAGTCCTGTTTAAAGAGGTACCGGATGTGATGCCAGCGAGCCCGCCACTCGTTTTTTATATGATGTATTTTAAAACTACCTTTGTAAGTGTATAAGGTGTTTTTATTCTATTAATCTGCCTGTACGTTATTACGCTATCGGTTTCTTTCCTTTATCTTTCAAGGGAGGAGCATTGCCACCTCTAACGGCCTGAAATTCCGTTGCTGCACTTATCCATACAGAGTTGTTTTATGCTGTTACCTTACACAGTGAGGTAAGGGGACATCTGCACTACGTTTAAGGAATTGGAACCCTTCCCCCGGCAAGCACTATGGGCCAGATTCAGGTAGATGGGCGCATCTTTGCTCCAGAGTAACGCTTCTCATTTACGTTACTCTGCCGAAATTTTAGCAGCAAGTGCTGTTATTCACGAAGCACTTGCTCCTAAAGTTGCGGCAGCGTAACGAAAATGAGCCGGCGGAATTCAAATTGGGCGGGTACGGGGCGTGTAGTATTTAAACGAAGCGCGATCCCGCGGCGAACGTACTGCGCATGCGTCGAGTGTCAAAGCATCCCCGTGCGCATGCTCCAAATTCTGTGAATGAACGTCAATGACGTCACATTCACATTCATGATCTTTTTACGCAAGCGACGTGATTTTTTTTTTTCCCGACGCGATGCCGTCCGGAAACTTTGCATGTAGGTATAACTATGCGCCGCGTATCCCGTCCGGAAACGTCGTACCGTCATTGCGTCGCGCCGGAATTCGATCGTGAATTGCCGATTTCCGCTCATTAACATATTTTTTGAGCGTAAATCGGCGGGAACGCCCCCGGCGCCATTTTTAAGTTGAAGTAACGATGCGATGGCGAAACTCAGTTACGCTGCTCGCATCGGAGCTTCAACCCGGCGTTTCTTGTTTTCTGGTTACAGAGACGCCGGCTCAAAGTCACAGTTAGGCTGGCGGATCACTGGATCCGCCAGCCTAACTGTTCCTGAATCTGGCCCTATGGGCCAGATTCAGGTAGATGAGAGCATCTTTCCTCTGGAGTAACGCTTCTCATTTACGTTACTCTGACGACCCTTTCAGCGCAAGTACTGTTATTCACATAGCAGTTGCGCGTAAATTTGCGCCAGAGTAACGATAATGCGCTGGCGTAACCCGACGCAAGGGGAAGTGGGTGTGATCATATGTAAATGATGGGCGGAGCCCAGCGCAGAGGCTTACGTTCAGCGCATCAACCACGGAGCATGCGCAGTGAGTGAGGCTCCACTCGCCCCCTTTGTGCGCATGCTCACAACTTCCGTCGGCACCACTTCACGGGAAACGTCAGCGCAATGCCATCCGTTGGGCGTTTAAATGCGCCCGTAGAAGCGCCATTCCGGCACTAAAGTATATCCTGCTCCCCCTCCCCGCAGTGATGTTACTTTTGTTTTGAGATGGCTGCTCCCGTTCCCCGCAAACACACAGGAGAAAGCTGAACTTTAATGGCCAGGAGCTGTCAGCCGTCATCTCGGCTATGGAGACCTATGATGTCTTCCTCCATGGCTGTAAAATTTGACAGACAAGCATGGACAGAGGTGTTGTCCTGCAAGTGGGGGTGCTCAGCTAGCTCTTATCGTCGGTAACGCTGCTGTAGCTGCTCTCAAGCAGCCTTTTGTAGAAATAACTTTGCGCCGGACGGACCAGATACGCGCGGCGCATGTAGCCAGCGTATGGTGCTAATCCGTTCGTGAATTGGGAAAAATCCCTCATTTGCATATTTGCAGGGGAAATCAATAGGCGCGACTGATGCGCCCAGCGAAATTAAGCGCTGACGATACTCTGGCGTCGGAACGTTCCGCCGGTCGCAAATGATCCGTTATTGGGCGCATCTAGTTTGGTGGGTACGGGCACATAGAAACGACGGCGCATCATCACAGTTACGCGGCGCATATCGAAATACTCCAGCGCAAGTGTTCCTGAATCTGGCCCTATGTGTTTGGACACTCGGCACCAGCACTTTATTACATGCGTTCCAGAAGCGCTCAGCCTGCTGCTCCAGCATGGACACCCAATGTTTATATGACACTCATGTGTATAGTGTTGTAGTCCGGGTAAGTATGTCACCCATGTGTATAGTGTTGTAGTCCGGGTAAGTATGTCACCCATGTGTATAGTGTTGTATTCCGGGTAAGTATGTCACCCATGTGTATAGTGTTGTAGTCCGGGTAAGTATGTCACCCATGTGTATAGTGTTGTAGTCCGGGTAAGTATGTCACCCATGTGTATAGTGTTGTAGTCCGGGTAAGTATGTCACCCATGTGTATAGTGTTGTAGCCTTCTGGCTTCTGCAGCGCCCGCTGTCTTCTTCACCCAGCACAATTGTGTTCACTTTGGATTTGTTACTATCACTGAAGTCGTGTTACACTGTTTAGATCAGGGGTGGGAAACCTACGGCCCGTGGGCCGCATGCGGCCCACTAAATCATAACATCTGCCCCCCCGTGCCGCTGAGTGTGTGTCCGCGGAGCTGTCGGCTGGGGAGGCTGGAGCCCTGAATGGGTCGGTGAATAGCCCCGAGTCCCGCCGAGCAGGAAACATTTTCTTTTCAGCCCTTCTGCCTGGTTGGCTGGTGGAATTGTCTGTCTCCCTCGATGTGGGAGTGGCTGGGAAAACAAGCCAACCAGGCGGAAGGGCTGAAAAAAACAGATAACGGCAGCGATTGGCGGGGCGGTGGAGTGGGAGGCGCTGTGCCTCTGCGCTGACGTGTGCACGTGTTTACAGCACGGCGGCAGCGGCGGCGCCACAAGTTTAATTTTCTCCATCTCCAGCTGCAAGGTAAGCAAACACTCTCCTGTACCGCCGGGGAGAGAGAGACATTGAGCAGAGCTGAGTAGAGAGCTGCTGAAGCTAACATAAGTAAACCAGCAGGTGATTGCCCTCTGTTCAGCACTGCTCACTGTCTCTTCATCTGCATGATTAATGCAGGAAAGGACAGAGCTGGGGGGTGTCTGTGTAAAGGGGTCTAGGGGTGCAGAGTGATGCTGTGTAATGTAAAAGGGGTCCAGAGTGGTGCTGTGTAATGTAAAAGGGGTGCAGAGTGGTGCTGTGTAAAGGGGTCTAGGGGTGCAGAGTGGTGCTGTGTAATGTAAAAGGGGTGCAGAGTGCTGTGTAATGTAAAAGGGGTGCAGAGTGGTGCTGTGTAAAGGGGTCTAGGGGTCCAGAGTGGTGCTGTGTAATGTAAAAGGGGTCCAGAGTGCTGTGTAATGTAAAAGGGGTGCAGAGTGGTGCTGTGTAAAGGGGTCTAGGGGTGTAGAGTGGTGCTGTGTAATGTAAAAGGGGTCCAGATGTGCGGTGCTAATTTTTAAGTTGATCATTTTGTACGGCCCCCCGAATGATGTTACAAAAATCCAAATGGCCCTTGGCAGAAAAAAGGTTCCCCACCCCCGGTTTAGATGCATTTATTTCAATTTTGGATCTAGCACTACATTTATGAGATTTATATTATTATTTTCTATCCCTACAGCGCAGCACAATTTTTTATTCAAGCTAACTGCACCTGCTAACTTATGGACTTTAAAGTGGAGTTCCACCCAAAAATTGAACTTTTACTTTTTGGTCTCCTCCCCCCCTCTGGTGTCACATTTGGCACCTTTCAGGGGGAGGGGGAGGGGGAGTAGATACCTCTGTAATACAGGTATTTTCTCCCACTTCCTGGCCATAGATCACCACAGTGACCTCCGTCATGTCTGGCGCCTACACTGTCTTCCCCCGCTGTCTTCTGGGAAACACACAAGTCCCAGGAGACAGCGGGGACCAGTGAGGACAAGCAGCGCGATTCACGCATGCGCAGTAGGGAACCAGACTGCAACGCTTCACTTTCTGATTCCCTCACCGAGGATAGTGGCAGCTGAGGGACAAGCGATTGATTGGCTTTGGCTGCCGACATTGTGTGCACCCTGGACAGGTAAGTGTCCATTCTAGGGACCGATACCGAGTATTTGCGGGAGTACTTGTACTCCCGCAAATACCCCCGATACCCAAATAGAATACCCCCCCCCCGCCGCCGCCGCCAACGCCGCATAAGCGAATCCGACCCTGCCACCGTATATACAAAGCCGCCACTGCCGCGAACATTATAGGCACCTTTGAATAGCTGTTTTCCCGCTGCGCGTGTATAGACACTCCCCCTTGCTCAAATCTGTCCAATCCCGAGCAAGAGGGAGTGTCCTTAACATGGCGCGCGGCAGGGAAAATAGCTATTGAAAGGTGCCTATAATGTTCGGCGGCGGCTTTGTATTGACGGCGGCGGAGGCATCATCATCAGGTGGGGGGGCATGGCTGCAATGTGGGGGACATGGCTGCAATATGTGGGGGACATGGCTGCAATATGTGGGGGACATGGCTGCAATATGTGGGGGACATGGCTGCAATATGTGGGGGACATGGCTGCAATATGTGGGGGGCATGGATGCAATATGGGGGGGACATGGGGTGTATATGAGGGAATTGGGTGCAATATGTGGGGGACATGGCTGCAATGTGGGGGACATGGCTGCAATATGTGGGGGACATGGCTGCAATATGTGGGGGGACATGGCTGCAATATGTGGGGGGACATGGCTGCAATATGTGGGGGACATGGCTGCAATGTGGGGGGACATGGCTGCAATATGTGGGGGGACATGGCTGCAATATGTGGGGGGACATGGCTGCAATATGTGGGGGACATGGCTGCAATGTGGGGGACACGGCTGCAATACGTGGGGGGACATGGCTACATTTGGGGACACGTTTAAAAAAAGTATCGGTATTCTTTATCGACGACTACTTGAAAAAAAGTATCGGTACTTGTACTCGGTCCTATAAAAGTGGTATCGGGACCACCCTAGTCCATTCATTAAGACTTTGGGGTTTGTAGGGTCCACAATGCAGTGATTGCACATAAGCTGCACTGCTCATTCCAAACAAGTGATAGTGAGGAGGGAAAGGAGAGGTCTAGGGGCTCACAGAGGATATTATTTAGTGTCACTTTCTATAAAATGTAAAGGCCGAGCTGGACATGCGTAGTATAAAGAGATGTCGGCCGTGCGTTTCTAACAATGGAATGCTGCAGCTTTATTGTGAACCGACATTGGCCAATCATTCACCTGATCAGGGAGATGTTCTGGGAGGGATTCCTTACATTTGGGATGCGATCAGCGAATGTTTAGTGTGAACGATCGGTTCCTCCAGAGTCGGGATCAGATGTGATTTCTGTTCCTCGCTGTTCCTGCGTTTGATATGAATAACATTGGTGTCCTTGGAAGTCCTCAGATTATATCAATGGAATCAAATATTTAATTGTGGACAGAAGTCTTATCGTGTTCCCAGTGCCGGCAGATAAGGAAGATCGACCTTCAGGAGGATTGGCTCTGACGTGCCGCGCCGATCACTTCCCTCCACATGTAACACTCGGCACTTCTCTCTTCAGGTCATCGCTTTATCAGTCCAATTCCTAGGATTTCATTTTCCTCCTGAAGAGGGGTGAGCTTCGAGTTCGACTCAAACATCGGCCGTTCGATCGTTCGTCCAATTACAATCTTTATGGGCCATTCGCGCCAAATCCGAGTGGCACGTCACGGCCCATAATTAACTATGGCATCACAAAAAATCTGTGTGCATTTCCGCAGGTCATATAATGCCACTGCTCGGCTGGCAGACCGCCAAAACCGATACAACCTGCCCAAGAACCACCTAATCTGTGACATGCCCACCAGATGGAACTCTACGTTGGCCATGCTGCAGCGGCTGCACAGAGGGCAGAGGGCTATCAATGAGTATCTGTGCCAATATGGCAGCAGGACAGGGTCAGGGGAGCTTTGTTTTTTTCCCCACGTCAGTGGGCCATGATCAGGGATGCATGCACTGTCCATTTGAGGAGACTACAAGGATGGTGAGCAGTCCCTGATACACCTGCTGGAGCACACGCTACGTGGAGGCAGGAAGAGATGGACTTCCTTATCTCTCAAGGAATCACACAGGAAGAGGAAGAGGATTGTGTCAGCATGGTGGTGGAGCCTAGCACTCAGAATCAGCAGCAGTCTTCAAGGGATCAATTTTTGTGTCAAGAAACCCATGGACTTGTACGTGGCTGGGGATCCTGTTGTCAGGACCTGGGCTTGAACCTGGGACCTCTTCTATGTCTGGCACAGTCTCCTCCCACTGAGCTATCTGGGATGCTGGATGGTTTCCTGTCTGGTCTGCTGGATAAACCTATCTGGTCCATTAGACTACTCTGCTTGGTGTCTTGATTGCTGTTGAACCTTGAACCCCTTGCTCTTCCCATGAACTTCCTATAAAAGCCTTGCCTCAGCACTTCCTCTTGGCCAGGTTATTGTGCCTTCCCTGCCAGTGCCTTGCTGTTGTCCTTCCTGCTGCCATCTGTACCTGCAACCACCCATGTTTGACCCCCGGCCTGTTCCTGGACTACTCTACTGCCTGATCCCAATCTGCAACCACCCGTGTTTGATCCTCGTTCTGTTCTTTGACTACACTTTGACTACTCTACTGCTTGATATTGCTTTTGCAATTGGTCTTCAAGCCCGATGCCTGATCGTGACACCTGTCGTCTTTAGTGACCCAGGGGACTCCGGACCGAATGCCTCAGCAAACCTACGCTGCATGGCCTCCCTGATCCTGCAAAGCCTGCGTAAGGATCCTCGGATTCGTGCTATCAAGGAGAGGGATCTTTACTGGCTGGCAACCCTCCTTGATCCACGTTACAAGGGTAAAGTTGTGGATCGTATCTTGCCGGCGCAGAGGATGAAACATCTTCGGAAGGCCTTGCAGAAAGTTCTGTGTAACGTATTCCCAGAGACTGGGGGGTTACAAAATCCTAGTCCTGGACAACGTGTTGCTGAGGCTTTGGTGAGTCACAGAAGGAGCGGTGGAGAAGGTGGCCGTCTGACCGATGCATTCAGACAATTTTTTAGTCCGCAGCTCCAAGGTCTGACCGATTCCAGCAACCATCGCCAGCGTCTGGTTTACATGGTGCGGGAATACCTAGGGGCAAGATCCGACTTGGACAACTTCCCCACTGAAAATCCTTTGGCTTAATAGGTCTTGAGGATGGATCACTGGCCAGAGCTTGCACAGTACGCAATTGAGCTACTGGCCTGTCCTGCATCCAGCGTTCTTTCAGAACGGACATTCAGTGCTGCTGGAGGCTTTGTTACCGATCACAGGCTCTCCACTGACTCCGTCGATCGACTGACCTTCATCAAAATTAATCAGGCTTGGATCACCACCAGCTACCAAGCACCTGATGCTGATGTAACTGAGTAATTTTTTTTGAAGACTGCGTATGCTGATGCTGAGTGACTGTCCTGTTATGCTGAGTGACTATCCTTTTCCTCCTCAATGATCATGCTGAACATGTAAGAACATTGTTGGTTCTGGGCACCACCACCAGCCCAATTTTTCTCCCCTTTTAACAGGGGCGTGTAATTACAATTTTTGATGCAAAACTTTGCAGCAGGGCTCCTTCCTGCGCTCCAACTAGAGTATCTGTAAGGGGTTGCAGTGTTGTGGCACCAGTGCCTAAGGCCCAATTTTTCATGTAATTACAATTATTGATCTAATATTTCACAGAAGGGCCCATTCCTGCGCCCACCAAGAGTAACTGTGAGGGCTTACAGTGTTGTGGCAACACCAAGGCCCACATTTCTGTAAAGTATTTGTCATTGGGACAGAAAGTGAGGTGAAATATTCTGAGCAGGGGCACACAGACAGCAAAACAAATGTTACAGGGGGGATAACCCTTCTCTATGTTTTAAGAAAAGATTAAAAATAGATTTTTTTGAAAAGTACCAGTTGAAAAATAATAACAGATTTAACAACAAACTTACAGTCCCCGTCTTGTTTGACCGCCTGTATACTGCTGTTCAGAGTATATAGGGCCTGGGGGCCCCATGCCTTTCCTTTTTTTTTATTTGGGTTCAGGGTTCCCCTTAATATCCATACAGGACCCAAAGGGGCTGGTAATGGGCTGGGGGGGGGGGGGGGGGGGGAACCCAGGCCATGTTTCTCAATAATGTTCATTAATATTGCCAGGACCAGACATTACATTAAAGACACAGTTTTAAATGACTTTGTTTCCTTTAGAAATTACATTTTATTCAGGGACAGTTCTAAACACGGGAAACATGCGCCACTTCACAGGCATGCTATAGACACCCCCCAGGTACGAAATTTAAAGGAATATTTCAAAACTTTGTTTTGCATTGCTACATGTCCCCTGGGGCAGGACCCGGGTCCCCAAACACTCCCCTGGGGCAGGACCCGGGTCCCCAAACACTCCCCTGGGGCAGGACCCGGGTCCCCAAACACTCCCCCTGGGGCAGGACCCGGGTCCCCAAACACTCCCCCTGGGGCAGGACCCGGGTCCCCAAACACTCCCCCTGGGGCAGGACACGGGTCCCCAAACACTCCCCTGGGGGCAGGACCCGGGTCCCCAAACACTCCCCTGGAGGCAGGACCCGGGTCCCCAAACACTCCCCTGGAGGCAGGACCCGGGTCCCCAAACACTCCCCTGGGGGCAGGACCCGGGTCCCCAAACACTCCCCTGGGACGGGACCCGGGTCCCCAAACCCATTTTAGGACAATAACTTGCATATTAGCCTTTAAAATTTGCACTTTTGATTTTGAACGTTTGAGTCCCATAGACTTTAATGGAGTTCTAAATTTCACTAGAACGTTTGGTCCGTTTGGGGTGAGTTTAGAGTATTGTATGGTCTGCTTCCTGGGGAAAATATCTAAACGTTTTATCTCAGGGAGGACCACTTCCTGGGGGAGGGAGGACCACACTTCACTGCTCTAACAGTAAAGAACCCTTTCCTCAATACAAGCTTAAACCTCCTTTCTTATAACCTCTTATAGCTCTCGCCTGTCTTCTTGAGGACATATCTGAGCTCCTCCATCCTCCATAACTGAGCTCTTCCATCCTCCATAACTGAGCGCCTCCATAGCTGAGCTCCTCCACCCCCCCATAACAGAGCTCCTCCATCCCCCATAGCTGAGCTCCTCCATCCCCCATAGCTGAGCTCCTCCATCCCCCATAGCTGAGCTTCTCCATCCTCCACAGCTGAGCTCCTCTATCCTCCACAGCTGAGCTCCTCCATCCTCCACAGCTGAGCTCCTCCATCCTCCACAGCTGAGCTCCTCCATCCTCCACAGCTGAGCTTCTCCATCCTCCACAGCTGAGCTTCTCCATCCTCCACAGCTGAGCTCCTCCATCCTCCACAGCTGAGCTCCTCCATCCTCCACAGCTGAGCTCCTCCATCCTCCACAGCTGAGCTCCTCCATCCTCCACAGCTGAGCTCCTCCATCCTCCACAGCTGAGCTCCTCCATCCTCCATAGCTGAGCTCCTCTATCCTCCATAGCTGAGCTCCTCTATCCTCCACAGCTGAGCTCCTCCATCCTCCACAGCTGAGCTTCTCCATCCTCCACAGCTGAGCTTCTCCATCCTCCACAGCTGAGCTCCTCCATCCTCCACAGCTGAGCTCCTCCATCCTCCACAGCTGAGCTCCTCCATCCTCCACAGCTGAGCTCCTCCATCCTCCACAGCTGACTCTCCTCCATCCTCCACAGCTGAGCCTCCATCCTCCATAGCAGCTCCTCCATCCTCCACAGCTGAGCTCCTCCATCCTCCACAGCTAGCTTCTCCATCCTCCACAGCTGAGCTCCTCCTCCACAGCTGAGCCTCCACCTCCAGCTGAGCTCCTCCATCCTCCACAGCTGAGCTTCTCCTCCACAGCTGAGCCTCCACCTCCAGCTGAGCTTCTCCTCCACAGCTGAGCCTCTATCCTCCACAGCTGAGCTCCTCTATCCTCCACAGCTGAGCCTCTATCCTCCACAACTGCTCCTCCATCCTCCACAGCTGAGCTCCTCTATCCTCCACAGCTGAGCCTCTATCCTCCACAGCTGAGCCTCCACCTCCACAACTGCTCCTCCATCCTCCACAGCTGAGCTCCTCCATCCTCCACAGCTGAGCTCCTCCATCCTCCACAGCTGAGCTCCTCTATCCTCCACAGCTGAGCTCCTCTATCCTCCACAGCTGAGCTCCTCTATCCTCCACAACTGAGCTCCTCCATCCTCCACAGCTGAGCTCCTCTATCCTCCACAGCTGAGCTCCTCTATCCTCCACAGCTGAGCTCTCCTCCATGAGCTCCTCCTCCACCTCCTCCACAACTGAGCTCCTCCATCCTCCACAGCTGAGCTCCTCCATCCTCCACAGCTGAGCTCCTCCATCCTCCACAGCTGAGCTCCTCCATCCTCCACAGCTGAGCTCCTCCATCCTCCACAGCTGAGCTCCTCCATCCTCCACAGCTGAGCTCCTCTATCCTCCACAGCTGAGCTCCTCTATCCTCCACAGCTGAGCTCCTCCACAGCTGAGCTCCTCCATCCTCCACAGCTGAGCTCCTCCATCCTCCACAGCTGAGCTCCTCTATCCTCCACAGCTGAGCTCCTCTATCCTCCACAACTGAGCTCCTCTATCCTCCACAACTGAGCTCCTCCATCCTCCACAGCTGAGCTCCTCTATCCTCCACAGCTGAGCTCCTCTATCCTCCACAGCTGAGCTCCTCCATCCTCCACAGCTGAGCTCCTCTATCCTCCACAGCTGAGCTCCTCTATCCTCCACAGCTGAGCTCCTCTATCCTCCATAGCTGTGCTCCTCTATCCTCCATAGCTGAGCTCCTCCATAGCTGAGCTCCTCCATCCCCCATAGCTGAGCTCCTCCATCCCCCATAGCTGAGCTCCTCCATCCCCCATAGCTGAGCTCCTTCATAACTGAGCTCCTCCATCCCCCATAGCTGAGCTCCTTCATAGCTGAGCTCCTCCATCCCCCATAGCTGAGCTCCTTCATAGCTGAGCTCCTCCATCCCCCATAGCTGAGCTCCTTCATAGCTGAGCTCCTCCATCCTCCACAACTGTGCTCCTCCATAACCTCCTCCAGCTGAGCTCCTCCTGATCCTCCACAACTGCTGAGCTCCTCCATCCCCCATAGCTGAGCTCCTTCATAGCTGAGCTCCTCCATCCTCCACAACTGTGCTCCTCCATCCTCCACAACTGTGCTCCTCCATCCTCCACAACTGTGCTCCTCCATCCTCCACAGCTGAGCTCCTCCATCCTCCACAACTGTGCTCCTCCATCCTCCACAACTGTGCTCCTCCATCCTCCACAACTGTGCTCCTCCATCCTCCACAACTGTGCTCCTCCATCCTCCACAACTGTGCTCCTACATCCTCTATAGCTGAGCTCCTTCATAGCTGAGCTCCTCCATCCCCCATAGCTGAGCTCCTTCATAGCTGAGCTCCTCCATCCCCCATAGCTGAGCTCCTCCATCCCCCATAGCTGAGCTCCTCCATCCCCCATAGCTGAGCTCCTTCATAGCTGAGCTCCTCCATCCCCCATAGCTGAGCTCCTTCATAGCTGAGCTCCTCCATCCTCCATAGCTGAGCTCCTCCATTCTCCATCGCTGAGCTCCTCCATCCCCCATAGCTGTGCTCCTCCATCCCCCATAGCTGAGCTCCTCTTTTTTAACAGAAATGTTCCCAGGTAGGAGCAGAGGAAGGTGAGTCTGTGTACCCAGCACACAGCAAACAAGAGCATTTATAACCCGCTGCCAATGTCGTCACCCACCTCATTCTTCCATCTCACACACCATGAGACTACTACTCCTTCTTCTAAGTGCCGCCCTGTCTCAGGCTCTAGTCAGGTAAGTCTCATGTACTAAAAGTTCCAGAACCTCCTCTGATTATCAGCATTGGATCAGTACATATAGACAGGCTTTCTATATCATTATGATGTATATAGAGGAGCTGACACTCTAATTTCCCCTCCCCCACCGTCACACACTATTATTATACACATATACCGCAGTGCTGTACAGCAATCACTGACCAGTCTCTGTACAGAGGAGCTTACACTCTAATGTGCTGGCACAGCTCCACTCACTGATTTACTAATGATAGTGAATATCAGTGATGATGTCATAGTTGGTAAATTGTCATTGTGATTTGGGGGTCACACAATGATTGCAGTCACCCCCCCGGGGGGGATTTATCTGGATTTGTGTACAGAGTCTGTAGACGGTGAAGCTCCAGGGCTGCAGAGACCGATGACTGCTTTAGTATGTATGTGATATAGGAACCTAGATTGTAAGCTCCTTGGGTCATACATGTTCAGTATGTAAAGCTTTGCCTGCCTTGTTGGCGCCATTTACATGCCAATAATATGTGTTCTGTTGTCAAGTGGACCTCCTTCTCTCTATTTCAGGGTCCCCCTGAGCAGAGGGAAATCTATCAGGAGGACATTACTGGAACATGGACTTCTCCAATATTCTGCGGTCCTGCAGGATGCAGCCAGGGAGCCTTTAGTGGATTATATGGATGTGAGTAGTGGCCAGTGCCGATCCTGACCTCCCTGGGGCCCTAAGCAGCTTGTATAGTGAGCCTATAAGGCGGATCGGTCCTGGTGGTGGCCAGTGCCGATCCTGACCTCCCTGGGGCCCTAAGCAGCTTGTATAGTGAGCCTATAAGGCGGATCGGTCCTGGTGGTGGCCAGTGCCGATCCTGACCTCCCTGGGGCCCTAAGCAGCTTGTATAGTGAGCCTATAAGGCGGATCGGTCCTGGTGGTGGCCAGTGCCGATCCTGACCTCCCTGGGGCCCTAAGCAGCTTGTATAGTGAGCCTATAAGGCGGATCGGCCCTGGTAGTGGCCAGTGCCGATCCTGACCTCCCTGGGGCCCTAAGCAGCTTGTATAGTGAGCCTATAAGGCGGATCGGTCCTGGTGGTGGCCAGTGCCGATCCTGATCTCCCTGGGGCCCTAAGCAGCTTGTATAGTGAGCCTATAAGGCGGATCGGTCCTGGTGGTGGTCATTGCCGATCCTGACCTCCCTGGGGCCCTAAGCGGCTTGCATAGTGAGCCTATAGGGAGGATCGGCCCTGGTAGTGGCCAGTGCCGATCCTGACCTCCCTGGGGCTCTAAGCAGCTTGTATAGTGAGCCTATAGGGAGGATCGGCCCTGGTAGTGGCCAGTGCCGATCCTGACCTCCCTGGGGCCCTAAGCAGCTTGTATAGTGAGCCTATAAGGCGGATCGGTCCTGGTGGTGGCCAGTGCCGATCCTGATCTCCCTGGGGCCCTAAGCAGCTTGTATAGTGAGCCTATAAGGCGGATCGGTCCTGGTGGTGGTCATTGCCGATCCTGACCTCCCTGGGGCCCTAAGCGGCTTGTATAGTGAGCCTATAAGGTGGATCGGCCCTGGTAGTGGCCAGTGCCGATCCTGACCTCCCTGGGGCCCTAAGCAGCTTGTATAGTGAGCCTATAGGGAGGATCGGCCCTGGTGGTGCGAGGAACACGACAATTCTCTGTTATTTTCCGGATAATAATCCCGGAATCTCCGAAACATTTTCTCCTTCTCTCTCATACACAGAATGAATACTTCGGCACCATTTCCATCGGAACGCCCCCCCAGGACTTCTCGGTTGTGTTTGACACGGGATCTGCGGATCTGTGGGTTCCCTCCGTCTCCTGCTCCAGTGACGCCTGCAGTAAGTCCGTCTGGTGACCCCAGACATGGAAATGTAGAAGATCCTCCATCTTTCCTCTCATCTTCCTCTTACATATGAAATAATGTGACAGAGATAAGTTCTTCAGATATACAATGATACCAAGTACTCCTAGTATATACTGTATACAGCAAGAGGGGGAGGGGCCTCACAGGAGTGACTAACCTCAGAGGTAGAGAACTCTGAGATTGCGGGACTCAGGGGTGTGACCCATGCAGAGCGCGGGGTAAGGAGTATGTAATGTACAGAGCACGGGGTAAGGAGTATGTAACATGTAGAGCGGGGGGTAAGGAGTATGTAACATGTAGAGCGCGGGGTAAGGAGTATGTAATGTACAGAGCATGGGGTAAGGAGTATGTAATGTACAGAGCACGGGGTAAGGAGTATGTAACATGTAGAGCGGGGGGTAAGGAAAGGAGTATGTAAAGTACAGAGCATGGGGTAAGGAGTATGTAATGTACAGAGCGCGGGGTAAGGAGTATGTAATGTACAGAGCGCGGGGTAAGGAGTATGTAATGTACAGAGCACGGGGTAAGGAGTATGTAATGTACAGAGCGCGGGGTAAGGAGTATGTAACATGTAGAGCGGGGGGTAAGGAAAGGAGTATGTAATGTACAGAGCATGGGGTAAGGAGTATGTAATGTACAGAGCATGGGGTAAGGAGTATGTAATGTACAGAGCATGGGGTAAGGAGTATGTAATGTACAGAGCATGGGGTAAGGAGTATGTAATGTATAGAGCGCGGGGTAAGGAGTATGTAATGTACAGAGCACGGGGTAAGGAGTATGTAATGTACAGAGTACGGGGTAAGGAGTATGTAATGTACAGAGCACGGGGTAAGGAGTATGTAATGTACAGAGCACGGGGTAAGGAGTATGTAATGTACAGAGTGCGGGGTAAGGAGTATGTAATGTACAGAGCGTGGGGTAAGGAGTATGTAATGTACAGAGCGCGGGGTAAGGAGTATGTAATGTACAGAGCGTGGGGTAAGGAGTATGTAATGTACAGAGCGCGGGGTAAGGAGTATGTAATGTACAGAGCGTGGGGTAAGGAGTATGTAATGTACAGAGCGCGGGGTAAGGAGTATGTAATGTACAGAGCGCGGGGTAAGGAGTATGTAATGTACAGAGCGCGGGGTAAGGAGTATGTAATGTACAGAGCGCGGGGTAAGGAGTATGTAATGTACAGAGTGCGGGGGAAGGAGTATGTAATGTACAGAGTGCGGGGTAAGGAGTATGTAATGTACAGAGCGTGGGGTAAGGAGTATGTAATGTACAGAGCGCGGGGTAAGGAGTATGTAATGTACAGAGCGTGGGGTAAGGAGTATGTAATGTACAGAGCGCGGGGTAAGGGGTATGTAATGTACAGAGCGCGGGGTAAGGAGTATGTAATGTACAGAGCGCGGGGTAAGGAGTATGTAATGTACAGAGCGCGGGGTAAGGAGTATGTAATGTACAGAGTGCGGGGTAAGGAGTATGTAATGTACAGAGCACGGGGTAAGGAGTATGTAATGTACAGAGTGCGGGGTAAGGAGTATGTAATGTACAGTAGAGTATATTGGGTGCCACAGTCAGGGGTGTGTAAGATGTAGAGTGCAGGGGTCAGAAGCATGTACCATAGTTTAGGAATATGTAATACAGGGCTCAGGCATTAAAGAATGTAATGCACTACCTGGTATTCAGATTTCAGGGGTGAGAGGGGTGTAACACACAGAGTGCAGGGGTGAGAGGGGTGTAACACACAGAGTGCAGGGGTGAGAGGGGTGTAACACACAGAGTGCAGGGGTGGGAGGGGTGTAACACACAGAGTGCAGGGTTGGGAGGGGTGTAACACACAGAGTGCAGGGTTGGGAGGGGTGTAACACACAGAGTGCAGGGGTGGGAGGGGTGTAACACACAGAGTGCAGGGGTGGGAGGGGTGTAACACACAGAGTGCAGGGGTGGGAGGGGTGTAACACACAGGGTGCAGGGGTGGGAGGGGTGTAACACACAGGGTGCAGGGGTGGGAGGGGTGTAACACACAGAGTGCAGGGGTGGGAGGGGTGTAACACACAGAGTGCAGGGGTGGGAGGGGTGTAACACACAGAGTGCAGGGGTGGGAGGGGTGTAACACACAGAGTGCAGGGGTGGGAGGGGTGTAACACACAGAGTGCAGGGGTGGGAGGGGTGTAACACACAGAGTGCAGGGGTGGGAGGGGTGTAACACACAGAGTGCAGGGGTGGGAGGGGTGTAACACACAGGGTGCAGGGGTGGGAGGGGTGTAACACACAGAGTGCAGGGGTGGGAGGGGTGTAACACACAGAGTGCAGGGGTGGGAGGGGTGTAACACACAGAGTGCAGGGGTGGGAGGGGTGTAACACACAGAGTGCAGGGGTGAGAGGGGTGTAACACACAGAGTGCAGGGGTCAGGTGTTTTGCTGCATGGAGCACAAGAGTCAGGAGTGAGTAATGCTTGAGAGCAGGTGTGTAAATGTGGGGAGGCTGGTAGAGGCCCCAGTGCCTTACTTTGCCCAGGGGCCCATGATGGTATTAAGATGGCCCTGCTGCACCCCTGTAGGACTCGCAGGTTATATTCCCCCCACTTAGAGCGTACACAGTCAGGCACACAGCATTTTCTTCATTCTTCTGTTTGCTTAAAAACAGTCTAGGCCTAGGGGTTCTTTTAGGGGTTTTAATGGAAATTATGAACTGGGATAGGGAGAGGGGGCAGGGGTACCCCCCCAAACACATAGAACTGGACAACTTGAGTACTGCTTAGCTTCTGGCTGCACAGTCCCCCGAGTGAATGTCCCTCAGGATCTCTAGTCACAGTCACTGGCTTCCAATATCCACCAGGCTCTTCCTAGTGAGGGGGAAGGCAACTCGCACTACCTTGGGACAGATAGACTCTCTCCCACCAACGTCCTCCTGGCTCTCTCCAGTCAGCTTCTCCAGGTCTCGATCACTGCACTTATAATGATTGTAAAGTCGTGTTTTTAATAAAAATAACAACCATGTTATACTTACCTTCCCTGTGCACAGAGAAGCCCGGAGCTCGGGTCACTCCTGCACAGGGGGCTTCTCCAGCAGGACTGGACACTCTGCTTCTCTGCCCCAGGCCTCAGTCTATTTATAGGTTCTTCCACCACCTTCTGGGCACACCTCCCCAGGGATTGGCTGGAGACCTATAAATAGTCAGGCTGCTGTTCTTCCTCCCACTATAATTCTAGAATCCTCAGAAGCAGCCTGTGAGACCCTGAGCAGACCTAAGCAATCAACCCCTACTACTCTGATTACAGAGGAGCTTCACGAAATGTACCGAGCAGCCTGCGCTACACTGGGAGGAGGTGACATACAGTATATATTTATAAAGGGTTCAGCTTAATAAACTAGAACCATCGATCGTTTTTACTTTGAGGTAAAATAAGCCAGTTGTTATAGTAAATGGCACGTCATACCGAAATAAAGTGCGCCTATGACATGTATATTAATGTTTTTGTCTTTTTCCCTCCAGCAAATCATCAGAGGTTTAATCCTCACATTTCCTCCACCTACCGACCATCCAATCAGATCGTCTCCATCTCCTACGGCACAGGAAGGATAAGTGGAGCTCTGGCCTATGACACGGTGCAGGTAGGTGGAGCTCTGGCATATGACACGGTGCAGGTAGGTGGAGCTCTGGCATATGACACGGTGCAGGTAGGTGGAGCTCTGGCCTATGACACGGTGCAGGTAGGTGGAGCTCTGGCCTATGACACGGTGCAGGTAGGTGGAGCTCTGGCCTATGACACGGTGCAGGTAGGTGGAGCTCTGGCCTATGACACGGTGCAGGTAGGTGGAGCTCTGGCATATGACACGGTGCAGGTAGGTGGAGCTCTGGCCTATGACACGGTGCAGGTAGGTGGAGCTCTCTATACAGCAGGGGTAACTTTACGCCGGACATACGCTTACGCGAACAACGTAAACGGAATGCGCCGGCCGCTCTTACGTTCGTGGATTGGCGTAACTCGCTCATTTGCATATTCAACGCGGAAAAATGACGGAAGTGCCCCTAGCGTCCAGCGTAAGTATGCAACTAAGATACGGCGGTGTAATATCTTGTTTTGTGGATACACAACAAAGATACACCGGCAGGAATTTTGAAATTATGGTGGTGTATCTGGAGATACACCGCCGTAATTCTTTGTGGATCTGGCCTGGAGTGTTTAATAGAACCAAGAATACAGCCTTATATACAGTTAAAGGAGGTAACCAGAACCAAGAATACAGCCTTATATACAGTTAAAGGAAGTAACCAGAACCTAAATTAACATGAGCTAATTAACTAATCATTTACCCAGACGAGGTGACTCCAAGATATGACCGTTCAAGGTAGACATCACGTCTCCTCTCACCTGCTATACAATACACAGGACGTCTTCACACAATAGCAGGGTCAATTAGCACAGAGAACAGACAGATGGCTGGAGGTGAGGACATTGGCATCTAACAGTATGACGGAGTCACTCTACAATTAAACCTTTGAGTTCAGAATCAACAACCAGTAAATAGTTCTTTACAGATCTCCTGAAATATATTGTGGATAATAATTACATAATAATCCCATCTAAGGAAGTCCAAGATATCATTTCTCAGTCATCCTATGCCCTGCCCCTAGTGGACATCCTATGCCCCGCCCCTAGTGGACATAGGATGATTTTAGACATAAGAGGGTCCGGGGATGTCCCGGGTGAGTCTGTCACATTTCTTCCCCATCAGAAGACGACTAACAAGGTCCCAGACCTCCACCTGGTCTGGACATGCGTTAGTCGGACAAAGTGACCTCACATAATCTGTCCGCATGACCTCCGATCTTGGCTGCAATGAGTAGTTGACACCAGTAGGTGTGGGTCAGAGGTCAGTGACTCTCTGTCCGGCTGCCAGCGCTTCAGCTGAGGGGTTTTTAACATTCCGGGGCTCGGTCTGCTGCTGGACAGAGGGGCCGACCGCCCCAGTTTCCTGAAGCTGTAAAGACACTGTATGTGCTGGGCATGGGCCAGCGTGCTCTGCCCTTTTGCCAGCACTTCTGCTGGGGACTCCACTCCATCCGCTCCGGCTAACCACTGGGGAAGGAGGCTGGATTCCTCCACACCCAAACTGTGTAGCTGGCACTGTGGAGGTGAGCTGGCTGCTTCCTTTTCCGTTCCCTCACCTGGCTGCTGGGACAACATGGTTGTGGTACTGTCTCCCAGGTGCACGGATCTTTGCTAGGGGGGAAAGACCACGTTCTCCACCCTGGCCAACTGTTGGGAAGGGATGATGAACACCTCCTCTCCCTTCTCCCCCTGTATCTGCTGCTGGAAAGCGATCGCCACCTTCTCACCCTGAGCCTCTGGAACTGCCACAGGGGTGGGGCAGAAGTCTTGCACCCTCTGTCCGGTGACCAGCGCTTCAGCTGGGGAAGTTCCTTGCAACTCCACAGATAATGCTGGTAGTGATGGGCAGAGCAAGTGTGGCCCGATACCAGCTCTTCTGCTGAAGGCTCCTCAGGTTGTTCTTCCTCAGCAGAAAAGTCTATCAGATCCCCTGTCTCTGGAACTGGTGTCTGGGGATAGAGGTTCACCATCTCCTGTCCATGGAACCCAGAAGATGCTATCGGTGCTGGGCAGAGGTTAGCAGAGCTCGGCCCTGCGGTCAGCACTTCAGCTTTGGAATGGTAATCTCCAGATTTTCCACTGCCGATTCTCTGGCATACTCCTGGACAGGCACATTCCTCCATTCAAGATCATCCCATGCAGGAACAGGATCATCAAGGTCAGTCAGCACTTGCTGCATCCGCCATAAGACCTCCAGGTCCATAGCTGCAGGGGCAGGTTGGCAAAGCACACTGTTAGGCGGCGTACACACGACCGAGGTTCTCGCTAGAAACCAGCGAGAACCTCGCTGGAAGCTGCATTCCAGCGAGAACCTCGGCCGTGTGTACGCTCTCGGCGAGCATCCCGTCGGGAATGCCGTCGAGCAGAAATAGAGAGCATGTTCTCTATTTGCTCGACGGCCCGCCTGGATGAATGGCTGGTTGCCATTCCCAACGGGCGGGTCGCCGAATCTGACGGCCGGCAGAGAACCTCGACGGGCGGAACGATGTGTTCTGCCCGTCGAGGTTCTCTGCCGTGTGTACACGGCTTTACTCTGCCACATTACTGATTTTTCAGCCATAATTTCAGCGTTGTCCACTGGTATTTCCTGATAGTCCCAGGCAAAGGGAGCCCAGCCCTGGCACTGAGCAGAGTCTAGCAGCTGTTTGTAGGTGATCTCCAGCTCCCATTCCTGAACGGCCAGAAACTCCAAATCTTCCAGTGCACTTCCGAGACGTTCAGTAGCCCTTCTCTGAAATCTATGATTTCATCCAACTGCCACTCCAAATCACTGCCAAAGTTAGAGTCCCTTGTCAGCTTCACATACAACAGTCCCAGGCCGCCGTAGCTTGAGCCTTCCGTTGGGCTGTCATCCGCTATCCAGGGACATGCTTGGGACACATGCCATCTGTAGCTCTCATTCAGCCACATCTCTTAATTCAGCTGTCTGTTCCTTGTGCACCCGCAATCCATACTGCGACCCCCGGAATCCATACTGCGACCCCCGCAATCCATACTGCGACCAGTACCTTTCCCGGTTGGAGGGGAGAACTTTTCCCTGGTGTCGCTGCTCACGGGCTAGCGATTCCTTCCAGAGTTTGCAGCATACAGAATCCGACCATCCCAGCAGGACCTGCTCTGATACTGGTCCTCTGTGCTATATCTGCTTCTCTTGCAACCTCCTTCCGAATTCCTCTTCCATGGTGGCTGGTATCTGTACCTCTCCTCTCCTCTCCTCTCC
The DNA here is from genome assembly GCA_029574335.1 of Rana kukunoris. Lineage (NCBI taxonomy): Eukaryota > Metazoa > Chordata > Amphibia > Anura > Ranidae > Rana > Rana kukunoris. Next base: position 22,319 of record JAJQKJ010000478.1, read on the forward strand.
TTCTATCTGGACCTTGGATCCAGATGGAGGTAGGATGTCCCCGACTGCAGGAAGGGTACCCGCTGCTAGCCAGCAATGTAATGGAACGTCCCATACTCCGATTGAGTGCTTCCGTCATATACCGCTTCCTATCAGTCTGGATATAGATATCAGATATTCCAGCTGCCCTCAACACACAATGAGACGATACTAGTTTGTCTGCTGAACATGGAGTGTTTAAAAGAACCAATAATACAATCTTATATACAGTTTAAAGAGGAGGTAACCAGAACATAAATTAACATAAGCTAATTAACTAATCATTTACCCAGACAAGGTGACTCCGAGATATGACCTTTCAGAGTAGACGTCCCGGCTCCTCTCACCTGCTATACAATATCACAAGTGTAAACATAGGACATCTTCACACAATAGCAGGGTCAATTAGCACAGAGAGATGGCTGGAGGGGATGGCATTAGCATCTAACATTATGAATGAGTCCCTCTTAGGCCGCGTACACACGATCGGTCCAAACCAATGAAAATGGACTGAAGTTCAGTTTCATCGGTCCAAACCAACCGTGTGTACGGCCCATCGGTCTGTTGTCCTTCAGTTCAAAGTTTTAAAACTTGCTTTAAAATCAGACTGATGGACGCCTGACTATCGGTGAAAACCGATGGTTAGTAGGCAAAAGCATTGGTTCAAAAACCTGCGCATGCTCAGAATCAAGTCGACGCATGCTTGGAAGCATTGAACTTCGTTTTTTTCAGCACGTCGTTGTGTTTTACGTCACCGCATTCTGACACGATCGGTTTTTGAACTGATGGTGTGTACACACATCAGACCATCAGTCTGTGAACCAATAAAAATGAACTTCAGTCCGTTTTCATCGGTTTGGACTGATCGTGTGTACGCGGCCTTACAATTAACCTGTTGAGTTCAGAATCAACAACCAGTAAACAGTTCTTTACAGATCTCCTGGAATATATTGTGGATAATAATTACATAATAATCCCATCTCAGGGAGTCCAAGATATCATTTCTCAGTCATCCTATGCCCCGCCCCTAGTGGACATCCTATGCCCCGCCCCTAGTGGACATAGGATGATTTATAAGAGGGTCCGGGGATGTCACATGGAGCTCTGGTATATGACACGGTGCAGGTAGGTGGAGCTCTGGCATATGACACGGTGCAGGTAGGTGGAGCTCTGGCATATGACACGGCACAGGCAGTATCATCTGAATGGAACACTTTATGGGTTATAAGCAATGAACCTCCACAATGATAGAAGGTATCCGGGGCAAAGGCCATCTTTGGGATCCTTCTTAGGGTTAGGTCTCCCGGACCTATGTGCTGGCTAAAGCATCAACAATAGATGAATATTCCTGGCTTAGTCTATTATATTCGGAGTATTAATATAGTGAGTATTATTTAGGGCGATGGTATCCATACCAAGAACCGCTGTGTGTGTGTGTGTTGGTTGGGTCCTTGGAGTACAAGGCGGATGGCGTGTGGGTTCAGTAACTTTTATTGGGCACATTCTTAGATATATGACTATGAGAGTCTCTTTTTTCCTTTTATGAGCTCTGCAGCAGAAAATTCACTATGGAAATGGCGGTCTCATTATTATTCTGAAAAAATGCAATGGATGGTGGCGCAGGTTATAGTATGTAAAATGTAAGGGAAGTCCTAGTGTGAGATGAACCGTCTGATATGACGGGGAGCCTTGCAAAGGGAGCTGAAGCCAAACATGTGTAGCACTTCCCCCGAGGAGCTGCTGGTTTCGATTTGGGCCTGCCGTTACCCTACTGTTCCATACACTCGTTTCAGGGGTCCTCCCTGAAGAATTGTCCATAAAAATGTCGGCACCAAACACAAAGGGCCAGATTCAGGTACAGCGGCGTATTTTTTGGCCGGCGTAGCGCATCTTATATGCGCTACGCCAACGTAAAACAGGGAGCCCAGAACAGTATTCTCAAAGCAGTCGCACCATACGTTGTGCCGGCGTAGTGTAAATAGGCCGGCGTAAGCCCGCCTAAATCAAAGTAGGCAGGTAGTCGGCATGTTTCTTTTAAATTAACCGTGCCCCCATGTAAATGAGCAGCTGAGCGAACCGCGCATGCGCCGTCCGTGGACGTATCCCAGTGCGCATGCTCAGAGTCACGTCGAATAGAATGCCTAAGAGACATCGAACGTAACTTACGCCCAGCCACATTCACTTACAACTTACGTAAACAATGTAAAAACGACGGCTGTTTCGACGGCCATACCTTTACATGGGATGCGCCATCTTTTTGGTGGTTTATCTTTACGCCGGAAAAACGCCTTATGTAAACGGCGTAGATTACTGCGTCGGGCGTACGTACGTTCATATAACGGCGTATCTTGCTCATTTGCATATTTAACATGGGAACGCCGAATGCGTCCAGCATAACTATGTGCCCAAGATACGCCGGCGTAGGCAAGTTACGTTGGGCAGCTGAAGCCTTGTTTGACGGCGTATCTAGCTTTGTGAATCATCGTAAAAGTACGACGGCGCACATTTGTACTTACACCGGCGTATCTCAAGATACGCCGGCGTAAAGCTTTCTGAATCCGGCCCATAGTCTCTTTCAAGGGTTTTATTTAAAGAAAGTTCTCCAACAGAGGAGTAGAGGGACAGGGAAAGACTCGGTTACCTTTGCTTCGCGGATCATGGGTACAACTCAGATCCAAAGGATTAACTGGGCTCCTCACTGGATTTCAGCAACCACCAGATAGGCGACTCTCACCGGCCTATCAGCTGATGCGAAGCTCGTCAAAGTCTCTGCCACAGACTTGATGAGTGTTGTCAGGCCATCCCACGATCTTCTGCCACAAGATCCTGTAACCGACTGCACTATAGTTCCAACAAAAGTTACACAAATCACGTGCCAAATATGTTTCAGCCGAATCGGCAGCACAGTGAGGCAAATCCCCCAGGGTACGTTCATCAATTGAATCCCACTGGTTCAGCTTCCTTACGTAGATAAGGTAGTGAAGGACCGTCCCTGGATCAGTAGGCCCCAGAATAGGCTACAAAATAGATCACACATTCCTGAGGCCAGGAGGGCCCTCAGGTCAGGATCGGAAGACGAACTCCACCAAACGGCATCTGTCACTTAAGTACCCCTCCCCAGAATGCACAGTGGGTTGAGGAAAATATGGATGGTGCTAAACACAGGGATATTCTTGAGGAAAACCTGTTCCCCTCTGTGTGTGATTTGAGGGGAGGACAGAGGGTCACCTTCCAGCAGAACAATCACCCCAAACACACTGCTAAAGCAACACTTGAGGGGTTTAGGGGGAAACATGTGTTGGAATAGCCTAGTCACAGCCCAGACCTCAATCCAATAGAAAATCTGTGGTCAGACTCAAAGATTGCTGTTCAGAAGCGCAAACCATCCGACTTGAAGGATCTGAAGGAGTTTTGCAAGGAGGAGGAATGGGAAGAAATCCCAGTGGTAAGATGTGGGAAAATCATAGAGACTTATCCAAAAAGAGCTGTGATAGGTGGCTCTACAACGTATTGACTTTATTGGGGTGAGTACTTATACACAATTGACTTTTTCTGTTATTTTGTCCTATTTGTTGTTTGCTTCACAAAAAAAAAAACATCTTCAAATTTATGGGTGTGTTCTGTAAATGAAATGATGGAAATCCTCAAACAATCCGTGTTATTCCAGGATGTGAGGCAACAAAACATGGGAAATGCCAAGGGGGGTGAATACTTTTGCAAGGCATTGTATCTCTTGGGGAGACTATGTGAAGCCTGTGGACAGCACCATTCAGTATTTGGGAGTAGTGAATGCTGCAAAGTCCGGCTTAGTGGGTCACGTGAAGTCTAGTGTGGTCAGTTCTAGGTGGGCCATTTTATGATGCTTGTTCATCCCTCTGACCAGAGTATTTATACACTCTGATCTGCAGATTGTGTGTTTCATTGATATCCCAATTCCATCTAATGCTTTCTCTCCTCTATAAGGTGGCAAATATTGCGGTTCACAAACAAGCTCTGGTTCTAACGGAGACAGAGTCCATTTTCCTCTTCTACTCTCACTTTGATGGGATCTTGGGGTTGGGGTACCCCAGTCTTTCAGTATCTGGGACGCCTCCTGTGTTTGATAACATGTGGAGTGAAGACTTAATTCCAGAAGATATCTTCTCTGTCTATCTCAGCAGGTAAGTAACCCTAGCCCTAACCCTAACCCCAACCCTAACACTAAGGGCCACAGGCCGTTTCTCAAAACCAGAAAGGACTTTGGGGAAATGCTTATTTTGTAGGCTGGACCCACCCATTAGATGTTTAAAGCAATCACATTGCCTGTGATGAAGCAAAACATGGATGGGTTTCAAGTATTGTTTTAGCCCGATTTGCCTGATCAACATGGTGGTTCTCATCAGTGTGAACAGGGGGAGGTAGTTCTGATAAGATTCCAGATGGTGGTGTGGTTCTGGTTGGCATGGAGATGGTGGTGTTTTGGGTTGGCATGGATATGGTGGTGTGGTGAAAGAGGAGCTCTGTACAAGGGGCAGTGTGGGAGGAGTGGAAGCTCTGTACTGTGGGGTGGGGATGGCAGAGGAGTTCTGTACAAGGGAGAGTGTGGGACGAGGGGAAGCTCTGTACTGGGGGGTGGGAAAGGAGCTCTGTATAAGGGGGAGTGTGGGAGGAGGGGAAGCTCTGTACTGGGGGTGGGGGTGGGAGAGGAGTTCTGTACAAGGGAGAGTGTGGGAGGAGGGGAAGCTCTGTCCTGGGGGGTTGGGTGGCAGAGGAGCTCTGTACAAGGGAGAGTGTGGAAGATGGGGAAAGCTCTGTAATGTGGGCGGGGGAGAGGAGCTCTGTACAAGGGAGAGTGTGGGAGAAGGGGAAGCTCTGTACTGGGCGTGGGAGAGGAGTTCTGTACAAGGGGCAGTGTGGAAGTAGGGGAAGCTCTGTACTGGGAGTGGGAGAGGAGTTCTGTACAAGGGGGAGCGTGGGAGGTGGGGGAAGCTCTGTACTGGGGGTGGGGGTGGGAGAGGAGTTCTGTACAAGGGAGAGTGTGGGAGGAGTGAAAGCTGTGTCCTGGGGGGTGGGGGGCAGAGGAGCTCTGTACAAGGGAGAGTGTAGAAGGTGTGGGAAGCTCTGTAATGGGGGGTGGGGATGGGAGAGGAGCTCTGTACAAGGGAGAGTGTGGGAGGAGGGAAAGCTCTGTCCTGGGGGGTGGGGTGGCAGAGGAGTTCTGTACAAGGGAGAGTGTGGGAGGAGGGGAAAGCTCTGTAATGTGGGCGGGGGAGAGGAGCTCTATACAAGGGAGAGTGTGGGAGGAGGGGAAGCTCTGTACTGGGAGTGGAAGAGGAATTCTGTATAAGGGGCAGTGTGGAAGTAGGGGAAGCTCTGTACTGGGGGTGGGAGGGGAGTTCTGTACAAGGGGGAGCATGGGAGGTGGGGGAAGCTCTGTAATGGGGGTTGGGATTGGGAGAGGAATTCTGTACAAGGGAGAGTGTGGAAGGTTTGAAAACCTCTGTAATGTGGGCGGGGGAGAGGAGCTCTATACAAGGGAGAGTGTGGGAGGAGGGTGTAACGGCTACCCAAGTAGGGAGAGGGTATCAGCCGTTGGAGACGTCCTTTTCCCTGGCAAGTTGCTATGCAAGTAAGTTCAGTATAAACTCATCCACGAGAGCCAGAGGGAGAGTCAGGTCCAGTTGTAAGAGGCATAGAATAATAATCCCATCGCATGCCCTTACAAGAACGAGACGGAGCTACGTTTTGAAGGGTCAAGTATATTAACTTTTAATGGTACATTTCTTGGTTTATATCTAGTTACAAGCTGGTGAGTAATCAAAAGGAACAATGGAACTCTCCGCCCCCTCCTTACACAGGGGGGCTTCAAGGGTTTGAATAGCATGACTAGGTGTATTGAGACAGAAGCCCCCAGGGGGTAATTACTACAATGAAGCAATCAGAACAACAATTAACATGAGTCGCTTATCTAATCATGTAGCCTGACAAGGTGGCTAGACGAGACGTCTCGTCTGCAATTCCACACTATACAATACACCATCTCTTAAGGATAGACACAGGTCTTTCACACACACAATAGATCAATTAACCTTTGGGGATAGACAGGTGCATTAGCATACCTAAGGAGAGGTTTTAGGAACCAGGCTGATTCAGTTATAATATACATCTAGACAGACAGACGACACTCACACCTCATAATATCCCACTGCATGATTATTATAGATGGACAGACAGAATACATAGTTCCGTTACACTGCTCCCCTTTTTGTGGAACACTCCCGCAGACCCGGATTGATCCTTTTCGGGTCAACTTGGGGATGTCCGGTCTGCTGTTAGGGTAAAAGTTCCGTTTGCCTGGACAGTCCATCGGCATTGCCATTAAATCTGCCAGGTCGGTAGCTGATGGTGAAGGTGAATAATGGAGTTCAGTTCTGGAACAGTCACTTGCTTTGCTCTCTCAATGGCTCCCAGGACCTGTTGCTGATGCTCTTGGGAGAGATAAGGCACCACCTGAGCGCAAATCCCATTTAACCTTTTGACAATTTCAGCCTGTTTTGTGCATTTCAATGTTCAAGCCACGGGACATCTCATAATACATGACGTAGTGTCATTGCATCTCCGATTTCTCACTGGCCAACTTGTCACATTCCCATTTTAGACTGTGATATTGGGCCGGATCTACAGTACATGTCGGGGCAGATAGTCTTACCCGGGTCTCAGCAGCAAGCATTTTGTTTCCAGCAATGCGAGTTGGGGCACAGGTAGTCACTGTGTGGGCTTCAGCGGGGCACATCGGGGCATACGCAGAAACAAGGGGGGCCAAATCATTCCCCAGTAGTACTTCTGCTGGCAAAGCCTTCATCACCCCCACATTCACATGTCCCGAACCAACCCCCCAATCCAGGTGAACTCAGGCAACGGGTAGCCGGAAGACGGTGCCTCCTGCTACTCTTATGGCTACGGTGTCTCCGGTGTGCTGGCTCTCTGGGATGAGTTTCTTCTGTAGCAGTGTCATCGTGGCCCCAGTATCGATTAACCCATTGTCTGCCTTTCCATTGACCCAGACAGTCTGCCTGTGTTGCTGCCTGTTGTCCTAGTTGGTGCTACTTGTCCATTCACCCGTACCTCCTGACGGTGATGCTGACGGTTATCTGGAGAGGCCGCTTGTATTGGGTCTGCCTCATACAAAATTCCCAGACATTCCTCAGGGCCCACCTCGGTCTCTAGGCAGTGGGTCGCAGAGGGCCGTGATAGAGTGACCTCTGTGTTGGGTGTTGGGCATCTCCAGTTGATATTTGTAGCTCTCAAAGGGCAAAAACTAGCAATATGTCCCGTGTTGCTGCAGTGATGACACGTCACCCTAGACGAATCTCGGGGGTAGTTGTTGGGTTCCTGAGGACGTGGTGGTCCTGGTGGGACTGGAGCCCGAAACTCTGGGCGTGGGGTGCCGGTTGGAGTACGCGGTTCTACCTCATGAGCCAGCCGTGTAGTACCCTGGCTTACTTTCCTTGTTTCCGCGTACTCATCCGCTAGCTGCGCCGCCTCGTTTAAGTTAGCGGGACGGCGATCTCGTACCCAGTCCTGTATGTCTGCGGCCAGGTCTTGGAAGAAATGCTCCATTAGGAATAGCTGCAATACTTCCTCCCTGGTGTTGGCCTTGCACCCTTGGACCCAATGGGATGCCACCCTTTGTAACTGGTTGGCCCATTCCATGTGGGAGTCCACAGCCTTCTTGGATTCCCGGAAGCGACGGCGGTAGGTTTCTGGGGTTACGGCATATCGGGTTAACAGCGCCTTTTTCACTTGCTGATATTGTAAAATATCCTCTGGAGCAAGAGCCCGAAAAGCTTCATTGGCTTTGCCTGACAATTTCCCAGACAAAATAGTGACCCATTGGTCTGGTGGTACCTGGTGCAGTGAGTACTGTCTCTCAAAATCCGCCAAATATCCATCTATTTCCTCCTCACTTTCTACAAAAGCTTTAAATGCAGTGAACGGTATTTTCTTTCCTGTAGCAGCGGGTGGGGAAGTAGGAGCTGCGTGTGTAATGGGCTGTCTAGCTCTCACCAGTTCCAGTTCTTGTCTCCTCTTGGTTTGAATCTCTTCTCTTGCTTCCCGGAACAGCTGGTTTATTAGTTCCGTGGACGTTTCTGGATACAAGGATAATCTCCGCTGTACAATATCCGTAATTACATCTTCCTCGCTGACAGGTGCTAGAGGCTCCGCTCCTTCCATGGATCCATCCATTTGGTCCAGCTCCAGCAGATCCGCTATCAGCTCCCTCCGTGGTCTGTTACTGGCACTCCTACCACGACTCTACAATAAATCTTTTAGTGTGGTTCTTTTCAGCCTGGCGTACCGAGACTTCATTCAGAACTTGCTCCTTGGATAAAAGGACCATCCCACTGCTGCCAACCAATGTAACGGCTACCCAAGTAGTGAGAGGGTATCGGCCGTTGGAGACGTCCTTTTCCCTGGCAAGTTGCTATGCAAGTAAGTCCAGTATAAGCTCATCCACGAGAGCCAGAGGGAGAGTCAGGTCCAGTTGTAAGACGCAGAGAATAATAATCCCATCGCATGCCCTTACAAGAACGAGACGGGGCTACGTTTTGAAGGGTCAAGTAGACTAGCTTGTAATGGTACATTTCTTGGTTTATATCTAGTTACAAGCTGGTGAGTAATCAAAAGGAACAATGGAACTCTCCACCCCCTCCTTACACAGGGGGGCTTCAAGGGTTTGAATAGCATGACTAGGTGTATCGAGACAGAAGCCCCCAGGGGGCAATTACTACAATGAAGCAATCAGAACAACAATTAACATGAGTCGCTTATCTAATCATGTAGCCTGACAAGGTGGCTAGGCGAGACGTCTCGTCTGCAATTCCCCCACTATACAATATACAATCTCTTAAGGATAGACACAGGTCTTTCACACACACAATAGAACAATTAACCTTTGGGGATAGACAGGTGCATTAGCTACCTAAGGAGAGGTTTTAGGAACCAGGCTGATTCAGTTCCAATCTACATCTAGACAGACAGAGGATATTTACACCTCATAATATCCCACTGCATGATTTATTATAGATGTACAGGCAAAATACATAGTTCCGTTACAGAGGGGAAGCTCAGTACTGGAGGTGGGAGTGGGAAAGAAGCTCTGTACAAGGAGAAGTGTGGGAGGAGGGGAAGCTCTGTACTGGGGGTGGGAGAGGAATTCTTTACAAGGGGGAGCGTGAGAGGTGGGGGAAGCTCTGTAATGGGGGTGGGGGGGACACAATTTCCCATCTTTTCCTGGACATTGGAAAATTGAGGAATGAAGAGGTGTGGCATCCCATGAGTACCGCCCATATTATCTCATAAACTCCACCCATATTAGTCTATTAGCTCCACCCTTATGATTCCATCCAATGAATGAGGAGGAGATAAATGAATTTGAGGTTTCTGTATTTCAGGGGAAGTGGAAGTTTGGTTGTATTTGGCGGGATTGACGACTCTCTGTACTCCGGAAATCTGCACTGGGTGCCGGTCACACAACAGAAATACTGGCAGATTACAATAGACAGGTAAGCTTGGGCCAAGCCTTCCCCTAGAAGACAGGTAAGCTTGGGCCACGCCCATAGGTGTGCACAGCCTTTTTCATTAGGGTGTGCACCCCAAAGCTCAAACCCATGCTATCAATCACTCACTGTGTTCACTCAGAAAGGGAAGGGGACTGTAAATGACCGCCCCCTTCCCCCACTCATCCTAAAACATCCCCCTGTGTGTGCCAACAGTTGCATCCCATGGGAGAGGAGAAAATACGGCATTGCTGAGGGGGAGGAAGGGGGAGCCAGGACAGTAGACTGAATCTGTGCCGTATAGGGTTAAAGGGTGTGCCTGGGCACACCTGGCACACCCTATGCGAATGCCTATGGCCCCGCCTCTCCCTAATATACAGGTAATTATGGGCCAGGACTACCCCTTATAGATAGCTTAGTATGAGCCCAGGCTGTTCCTAATAGACATGTAGGTATGAGCGGCCTATCCCTAGTACATTGGTCGGTATGAGCCAGGACCATCTCTTATAGACAGGTCGGTATGATCCAGGACCATCTCTTATAGACAGGTCGGGTATGATCCAGGACCATCTCTTATAGACAGGTCGGTATGATCCAGGACCATCTCTCAGGCGCCGTACACACGGCAGAGAACCTCGTCGAGGTTCTCTCCCGGCCGTCGAATTCGGCGACCTGCCCGTCGGGAATGGCAACCAGCCATTCTTCCAGGCGGGCCGTCGAGGAAATAGAGAGCGTGCTCTCTATTTCGGCTCGACGGGCTTCCCGACGGGAAGCTCGCCGAGACCGTACACACGGCCGAGGTCCTCGCTGGAATGTGCATTCCAGCGAGGTTCTCGCTGGTTTTCAGCGAGAACCTCGGCCGTGTGTACGGCGCCTTATAGACAGGTCAGGTATGATCCAGGACCATCTCTTATAGACAGGTCGGGTATGATCCAGGACCATCTCTTATAGACAGGTCGGGTATGATCCAGGACCATCTCTTATAGACAGATCGGTATAAACCAGTACCTCTCTTATAAACAGGTCAGGTATGATCCAGGACCATCTCTTATAAACAGGTCGGTATGATCCAGGACCATCTCTTATAGACAGGTCGGTATGAACCAGGACCATCTCTTATAGACTGGTCGGTATGATCCAGGACCATCTCTTATAGACAGATCGGTATAAACCAGGACCTCTCTTATAGACAGGTCAGGTATGATCCAGGACCATCTCTTATAGACAGGTCGGTATGATCCAGGACCATCTCTTATAGACAGGTCTGTATGAACCAGTACCTCTCTTATAAACAGGTCGGTATGATCCAGGACCATCTCTTATAGACAGGTCGGTATGAACCAGGACCATCTCTTATAGACTGGTCGGTATGATCCAGGACCATCTCTTATAGACAGATCGGTATAAACCAGGACCTCTCTTATAGACAGGTCGGTATGATCCAGGACCTCTCTTATAGAAAGAGATCAGTTTAATGGAACCCCAAATGGCACAGGGGTTAACGCCGTTTAAGATATTCAATTCCAAACCCAAGACAGCTTATCTGACACTCCACATTCCGGCGACACGACCCATACTTATTTCCCCCAGAAACGAGACACACAGCTCTGTTCTCTGGTTCAACAGGAATAGACTTTAATGAGAAAATCAGGCTTCTTATATACAGTTAGGAACCATAATGAACAATGACACAACTCCACCCACAACATTATTCAATGGGCCCAATACACATCTTTTGGTAGACCTTCTGGCACCAGCTCTTGATCTAATCTACATGAGTTAAATAACTACAGCTTATTAGTCAGACATCTGACCTTTAGACTGTCTGTTAACTCAAAATCCACATTTATCATCAATAGAACTTCACACAATGACAGGTTCTTAGGAGCCAGACTAAGATTAATTTACATGACAGTAGCAGACGATATTAAGACCTTAACAGTCTGTGTTCCCACATTGAAGAGTCACTCTTTCTATTGACCGGTTGGGTTTAGAATAAACAACCTGTAATATTTCAAGATATCCTGCAATACATGAACTATCAGTCCGTGTCTCATCTCATGTAATCCATGATATCATTTCTCAGTCATCCTATGCCCCTATTTGACATAGGATAACCCTAGACATAAAAGTTCTTTGTGAAGCTGGCACAGGAGTACCCCACACCCTTCAAGAGCCTCTGGGTCCCACGGGCCATTCCGTTACAATCAGTATTTGCCAATCCTCTCTGATATGAGAGGTTAGTATAGGCCAGTATATTGTCCATTGATCCTAATACACAGTATTTCCCTTCTTCTCTCTTAGTATCACAATGAATGGTCAGGCGGTGGCCTGTCAGGAGGGATGTCAGGCTATAGTGGACACCGGGACTTCTGTCATCGCTGGTCATCCAGACGCCATCAATGGGATTCAAAAAGCTATTGGAGCGAAACCCGACCCCTACGGACTGGTGACTAAACTTCTCATATCTCCCTACATGAATGAAGACTGGGAGTTTTAGGGGAGACAGAGGGGTGATGAGCATGGAATGGGGGTTTTAGGGGAGACAGAGGGGGTGATGATCATGGACTGGGGGTTTTAGGGGAGGCAGAGGGGGTGATGATCATGGACGGGGGGTTTTAGGGGAGGCAGAGGGGGTGATGATAATGGACTTGGGGTTTTAGGGGAGGCAGAGGGTGTGATGATCATTGTAACGGCACCCCAAATTCAAAAGGGGTTAGCGCTGTTTAGGATATCCCATTTCCGAACACAAGGCAGCTACCGACACTCCATAGTCAGGTGAATGAGACCCATAAGGATATCCCCCCCCCTCCTCCATTAATGAGACACACAGCTCTGTTTGAGGTTCAAAAGAGGGAATGCCTTTAATGATAAATACAGGCTCTTATATACAATTTAGGATACCACAGGAGATATGGCCCGGATCCACCCACAACATCACACAATGGTTACCTAACGAGCCCCCCCAATACACATAATCCTCAATACATCTCTTAGCAGACACCCTGACTCCGGGACCTGACCTAATTTTCATGAGCTAATAAACTACAGCTGATGACTCAGACACATGACTTTTAGGCTTCTCAGTCTAGTTGTCTGTTAACTTACAATACACATTATCATCAATCCACAGAGAAGATCTTTAGAAGTTAGTCTGGATTCAATTTACATTACACAGGCAGCCAGGTAGCTGGAGGTGATGACATTAACCTTTTTCAATTAACCTGTTGAGTTCAGTATCAACAAACAGTAATTAGTTCTTTAACCACTTTAGCCTCGGACCATATTGCTGCCCAATGACCAGAGCACTTTTTGTGATTCGGCACTGCGTCGCTTTAACTGACAATTCTGTGGTCGTGCGACGTGGCTCCCAAACAAAATTGGTGTCCTTTTTTTCCCACAAATAGAGCTTTCTTTTGGTGGTATTTGATCACCTCTGCGGTTTTTATTTTTTTGCGCTATAAACAAAAATAGAGCGACAATTTTGAAAAAAATTCAATATTTTTTACTTTTTGCTATCCCCCAAAAATATATAAAAAAAACATTTTTTTCCTCAGTTTAGGCCGATACGTATTTTTCTACATATTTTTGTAAAAAAAATCATAATAAGCGTTTATTGATTGGTTTGCGCAAAAGTTATAGCGTTTGAAAAATAGGGGGTAGTTTATGGCATTTTTATTAATATGTTTTTTTTTACTAGTAATGATGGCGATCAGCATTTTTTTCAGTACTGCGACATTATGGCGGACACTTTTGACACATTTTTGGGACCATTGGCATTTTTTTAGCGATCAATGCTATAAAAATGCATTGGATTACTATAAAAATGCCATTGGCAGTGAAGGGGTTAACACTAGGGGGCAGGAAGGGGTTAAGCGTGTCCCTGGGTGTGTTCTAACTGTATGGGGGAGGGGCCTCACTAGGGGAAATCACTGATCTTCCGTTTATACATTGTATGAACAGAAGATCAGCGTTTCGCCCGCTGACAGGACCGAGAGCTATGTGTTTACACACAAAGCTCCCGGTCCCCGCTCTGTAACGAGCAATCGCGGGTGCCCGGAGACGATCGTACCCACCGGGCACGCACGCGGGACTCGGGGGCGAGCGGGGACGTGCGCGCCTCCGCCGGCGACGCGCACACACCCCCTAGTGGCTGCTTTAATGCGGACGTATAGCTACGGGCTCTCACCCAAGAGAGCCACCATCCCGCAGTAATATGACGGTGGGCGGGGCTGAAGCGGTTAAAGATATCCTGGAATATATTGTGGATAATCATTACTGCCCCATCTCAGGTAGTCCAAGATATAATTCCTCAGTCATTCTATACCCCTAGTGGACATAAGATGATTTTAGACATAAGAGGGTCCACGGAAGCTGTAACAAGGGTATCTCATACTTTTCAAGGGCTTCTGGGTATCACGGGCCCTTCCATTACATGTCTCCCCTTTCAGCAGGAGACTAACACAGGAGGAGACCCCAGACGGGTTGACTCCGAAGTTAGTCCATAGTTCCATTGCTCTAATGCTGGTATCCATACAGTACCCCAAATTGCTCCAAACAGAGCATTACTCACCCAGCCAACCTCTGCCTCTCTCAGAGAACCTACCCGCTGCTGGGGAGAGGCCTGGACTGGCCCTTCTCCCTGGAGTCCTTTCAGTCGCTGGAGAGAAGATAGGGTGACTGGGCTCAGTTCATCATGCTGTTGGGGATCTGGGCCAACTGCCCCCCATCCCTGGGGTATACAGTGGAGACTGAAGTCCCATCCACTGGTGGTAGGTGAAAATACCCCGGTGCTTGCAAGGCTGACATCCTCCTGTCTCAGTGCCGCACCATTTTCTGGGGTTGTGTCAGTGAAGATCCAAGTCCCATCCACTACCACAGGAACCCCCTCTTCTGTTAGTTGAGAGCAGAGGCCCGTGGCACTGTGCTCTGTTGCCAGCTCTTCTGCTGGGTTGCTGTGAGTGAAGACCGCAGTCCCATCCCCGATATCAGCTCAAGCTGCAGTTGTGTGCAGCGGCCAGTAGCATCCTGCTCTGCTGCCAGTGATTCAGCTGGGAGTAAAAGCTTTACAACCTCAGCTTGTTTCTGGAGAGAGGGGCCAACTGCCCCAACTCCTTGGAACTCCACAGTTGTTTCCAGTGTTGGGCAGAGGTTTGTAGCACTCTGCCCTGTTGACAGCACTTCTGCTAGGGACTCCACACCATCTGCTTTGGCTCTAAGGATGGCAATCTCCAGATTTCCCACTGCCAATTCTTCAGCCTGGATTTTAGAGTTGTCAGCTGATATTTCCTGATAGTCCCAGGCAATGGGAGCCCCACCCTGCTGCTAAGTAGAGTCTAGCAGCTGTCTGTAGGTGATTTCCAGCTCCCATTCCTAAATGGGCAGAAACTCCAAATCTTCCTGTAACCAGCGCCCTTCTGAGACATTCAATGTTTGCTCTCTGTGCTCCATTATTCCTCCAAGCGCCACTCCCAATCACTCCCAAAGTCAGGGTCACTGGACATCCTCCAATACAACAATCCCAGGCCATCATAGTCAAAGCCTTCTGTGGGGCTGTCATCCGCTAACCACGGGCATTTTTGGGCTACATGCCAACGGAGGCTCTGTAGCTCTCGTCCAACCGCATCTCTGCCCGAATCAGCCTGCTTAACTCTGCTGTCCACTCCTGCTTCAGTTGTTCCCCCCCAACAACGGCATTCGTACGTCATACTGCGGCCAGTACCTTACATGGATGGAGGGCAGGACCTTTCCTTGGTGTTGCTGCTCAAGAGCTAGCACTTCCTTCCAGAGTTCGCAAAGAATCACATCCGACCATCCCAGCAGGGAGCTCCTCTGATACTGGTCCTCTGTGCTGTATCCGCATCTCTTGTAACCTCCTTCTGAATTTCTCTTCCATGGCGACTGGTATCTGTACCTCTCCTCTCTCTTCAGTTGGTGCTGCTGTGACTTCAGCTGCTGCAGACCTCTTTGATGTAGAAGTTGCGTCCCAGCAGCTATTAACTAGGGTTCTATGGATTTCTGCTCGAGGGATAGGCCATATTGTCAGTCTTAGTTTAAACAGCCCCAATCAAAAAAGATTGCCTCTTAGAGGGTGTGGGTCTGTTAGACCACGGGTCTTTCGAGCAGTCCATCACATTTAGACTAGTTCTGCGTAGATATGTTCCTCAGTATTTTTTTTTTACGAGTTGCTGGCCGGTTTGGGGGCTCTCCAGTACGTCCTGGTGGGGGGAAGGAGAGTTCCTTCAGACCGTTATACAGCATCTCCATTGGTAGAGGTGTTCCTCAGTGGTCGGAGGGCGGAGAGGAGAAATGAGTTCCTGTTGGAAGACCAGGATGGTTATAGAGGGGGGGAGTTCCTCAGTACCAGAGGAACACGACCACGGATGGTGGAAGAGAGGAGGTATAGAGGGGGGAGTTCCTCAGTACCAGAGAACAAGACCACGGATGGTGGAAGAGAGGAGATATAGAGGGGGGAGTTCCTCAGTACCAGAGAACACAACCATGGATGGTGGAAGAGAGGAGATATAGAGGGGGGAGTTCCTCAGTACACAGAGGAGAACAGAGGGACCATGGATGGTGGAAGAGAGAGGAGGGGGGATCATAGGGAGAGGAGGAGAGGGGGGGAGTTCCTCAGTACCAGAGAACACACCCATGAGTCACCCATGGTGGAAGAGAGGAGATAT